>CM022679.1:12046914-12061914 GCA_012295275.1 Chrysomallon squamiferum
GACCAATTCTGGTGGAATATGAGACGAGAAAACATATAAAATCTTCTACGCCGACGCATTTGTCTGAGTCTACAACTTGCCTTGAGCACTCCGAACATATTTATTCTTGAATAGCGTTTGAGCAGTGTAACTTCACTGATACTGAAATAAAACGCAGCATGAATTATTTACTACAGAACCAAAAAGTCTTCGGTGCAATGGATTGTTTGTCAAAACAGTTTGTAAGAAAACGTTAGGCAGGTACGATATGAAACGAGAAATTTCAGAAATCGAGTACAGTAAGCGTTATGATTTTAACATTTCATATTTATGACAGGAATAAAGTCGTTGATGTAGAGAAATTAGAGAGTTATGTGATAATTACTGATAAAAACGAATTGTCGAAAGAATTAAAAAAAATAATAATAATAATAAAAAATAATAATAATAATAATAATAATAAAAACAACAACAATAATATAAAAATTAAATAAGACAGTGAAAAAAAGAAAAAAACAGATAATAAAATTCTACGAGGATTGACTCTGCGCTTTAAATACTAAGCTTCAGTCTACTTTCCAGTTAATAAAAGTTATTATTTCGATCCTTACAATAAATATTGAATTTAAACAACAACAAAAAAAGCCAACAAAAAACCTCCACATTATACATGGACATAATTATAAACACATATACAAAAAATCCCATAGATACCCACACACCTTTTTCTCATTTTTGTTTTCTCTGCATCTCCTGCATAACTTCACTCTCTCACTTTGATGTTTGTGATGCCTACAATACATTCCAAGATAATAAACTATTGGTATTTTGTTGAAATACTTCAATACAGTTTCTCTCCGGCAAAGTGTGAAAACATAGGTCTGTAAGAAGCAGCATCTACGAAGAGCAAAACGTACGAACTTATCAGAAAAGGTAAATACTATCATTACTTAGTTACTGGGGTTTTTTCCCCCATCATAATGGACTAAACATTTTCAGCTGTTTGAACTCGGGAGGTTAAATTTTTGTCTGTACGCTCAGTGCATCGAGAACTGTGCGGAAAAAAGCCAGAACCCGGACTGGAACTAGTAAACCACTGCTTTATAATTAAAATATTAAAACAGATTAGCTTTCTGATTTGGGTCGTCACATTTAGTCTGGATGTGAAAACAAAATACCATATCGGCTAATCAACTTCCGTATCAAACACACTCTTTTCGTTTAATCTATGTCAGGATACGTAGGTCTCAGATGATTTCTAATTGTCACGTTTATATACGTGATATGTGTGAACAACGTGTAACCACGACGATTCAGTTATTTCAACATCAAAAAGTCATTTGTCTTCTTGCCACGGCGCAAACTTGGGCGACAAATCTTGCGTTGACTTGTCGCTGAATCGACAAAGCTGATAACACTGACGTTAACGTAATTTGTCCAAACTTAAATAAATATTTCTTAATTCTAATCTCCTTTGTTTTACTAAGACATTAAAGTCACATTTGCAAATATATATATATAATAATGATAATTATTGATACATTGCAGTATTTTAAAGCTAGTTATTTTAAACTTTCAGCAGCATCCCGAAACCACACGACTTTAAAATATAAACCACATCCTGACAATAATCTTGAGGAGCAGTCGTAAAGACCAGGGACCATTCATATCACAGTACACTCGATCATTCCGTCTGTTTGTCGTTTTAAGCATTAGCTGGACAAATCTGCCACTACAACTTCTTTGGACAAGTTCATACTCTAGTAATGGTCATTCTATTGTTATCTGTCACTTTAATTGGCGCTCTGACACCAATAAGGCTCAGCTGGTGGTAAATCTTTATGTATTTTCTGACATATCTTTCTTTCTGGTTTCAGGGACTGACGGGAACGAGGTTTGGATATAATTTAAAGATGTGTTCTAGTGGCAAGGCGGTAACGATCTACAGCATGAGACAGTCGTGTTTTTTAAGCTGGTTTCTACATTTCGTGAGTCGAAATGATTAGAAGGTCATTTGTGCTATTAGTCGTATGGAAGCTTACTAATAGACAATCACAAAATGTAAAAGTACCTTGTGCAGAGGGCGAACGAAACAAGAAGGATGGGTCTGAAACTGAAAGAGTGTAATAGAGAGAGACAGAAGAGAAAAAGTATGAGAGAAAGAAAGAGATAGAAAAAGAGAAAGAAAGAGATAGAAACAGAGAAAAAGATAGAGAAAATAAGAGGGAGGAGTCTCCATTATCTAAATTATTTAAAAGTTATTTAATTATATCTATTACTGCATTATTATATTTTGATATCTTTTCTTTCAAAAGGCCTAGGATTTCAAGTATCGAAAAAAAAAAAAAAAAATACACATAAAAGAATAGGAATGAGTATTCATTCTGTAAATCACTATTTTTCATACTTTCATCGACCAGTTCGCCCTTAAATTAATCCGTGTTGCAATATCAATCGAATATTAAAACATAGATCTTGTGAGAAGTCTGAACGTTTTTAACAAACATAAGTAAAATATTAGTTCTGTTAAATGTTTCTAATAAGGAAGGAAATCTAGAATTTCATACATTAAAGGAAAATTTACTGTGGTGAGAGAGCTATTGAATAACGCATTATGCATTTATAACAAATAGTGTCTGGCTCCAGTTTAATGGGACAGATTGAACCAGTGGGGTTCTGTATACGGGTTTGATAAACGAGGATAGTATAGGGGCACGACGGGTATAACTTGCCTTGCTAATTAAGACGAACATTAGTGCGCTCCAGTAGAGGAGATTTTTCTGTCTGTCATTAAGACGACTGGTAGGTCTCGCTCACGACTGTTTCCCATCCATCAACGACAGCAGGGTGCACTGAAGGCATCAGTCGATCTGCGAACTCAATGCAGGATTCCGGTCTATGATTCGTCATTGTGTGTCACGTGCCGCAAACGTTTATACAGTCTACGTAATACAAAATCATTTTTTAATATTTTTTTTGTTTGTTTTGTTTTGGCTTTGTTTGTGCATTGTTTCTGTTGTCGTGGGGAATAATATGTTGTAAAACATGTTGTAGTTTGTCTTTGTTATCATTGTTTAAAATAATAACCTCCACTGAGAAAAACCAGCTGCGGGTAAAGCTGTAGATGTATACAATGTCAAAAATAATTATAAACGTGTCTATTGTTGTTTTGTTTTTTATTGTAAGCGTATTTATTTACATGCTGATCGGATTTGAATTTACATTCTAATAAACAGATTAGAAAAGAGTTGTTTCGCATTAATATTCCATTCACCAATAAATAATTTTTTTGAACAAGGTCCAGACCGAGGTTTGTATAACCTGAATCGAAAACTTTGTTAAAGAAAAAAACTATGCAGAGCATTATATATCTCTGACAACATAGGGAATAAGATCCTTGTTTATCCCGATAAGACTTCTCCTCGATAGACATAAACCTGCATTAATCAATGGTATTTTTCCTGCATATATTTCTTTCTCTCACTTAAAATTTTGATACATGCCTTCTGAAATTGTGGTACTATAAGCAAATATATCTAAAATAGCCTAAACTGACTATAGATATAAAAATAATAATTTAGAAATTCGGTTTCTGTTAAATATGTAACTTTTTTTTTATTATCATTATTTCATAAACAGCTTACACTTTTACCACTGTATGAGAAAATCTGCGTGGTGGTGTATTCGAACGTCACTTGTATAACCGATTTAACAAGACAATCCTTCCTAGCAAGCAGAAATGTTCTGCCAAGTATTATTAAAAGATTATGAAAATGCCAATGTTCGCCTAATCTTGCCGTTATAACAGCTTTGGAGGTATTAATTCAGCCGACTAGCGACCCGAGTGAAATTTATTCCGACAAGTGAACTTAATTGCTGTTTAACCATTCTGTTGCGGTAAACAAGCGTGTGCCAATCGACGATTACTAAATTAAAACGCGGTAGATTAAACACGGATTTAGTTTTGCAAATTACATACGGCAGTTTAGTCACTGATAAATATGCGCAGCCCTAAATAGGACTTGTTTGGATATGTCTCCCAGTGGTCATGAGATTGTGTGAGCAGGTGGCAAATGATTTTCCATTGTCCTTCAGATTTATATATTTACATCATCAGAAAGGTACAAAGAAAATAAAGACATACTTCATTTATTAGTATTTGGACTGCTTGGATAAATACCCATAATTATGTTAAATAAAAATCAGAAACAAAAAGAACAGATAAAAGTCAAAGCAAATGGAAAAATATAATCAGGAATAAAGAAACAAGCCATATATAAATACATACATTCATACATAATACATACACCCATACATACATACATACACACACTCACACAGACTGTACAAAAGTACATTTGTTGCACGCTGTCATAGTTTTCATCAAAGCTTTCATAATCATAAATCCGACTAACTATAAATTAAATAACGATGTCTTCGTAAGCTCGTGCCTTGCTTCTGATATCAAGATAACTTCCCTCTTCTTTTTTCGCATCATTCCACTTAACAAGCACAATTTAATGACTATGTGTGAGTGACATAACATTCAGTAAAACTGAAGTAACTCTGAAAATGTGAGAACAACATGCATTTTTTTTTAAGGTAATCTTTTTCGGAATTTCGTAAGGATTGAAAGTTGGGATACACAAATACCCATATCGCTTACAAAAATAAAAACAAACTCTCTCTCTCTCTCTCTCTCTCTCTCTCTCTCTCTCTCTCTCTCTCTCTCTCTCTCTCTCTCTCTCTCTCTCTCTCTCTCTCTCTCTCTCTCTCTCTCTCTCTCTCTCTCACACACACACACACACACACACACACACATAAACATACAGTAAATTCAGTTTTACACTGAAAATGAATCCCTTGAAATACATATCAATTACTTCATTTTTCCCAACGAAAAATGATAAATAAATAAAGTCTGACTAAGTAAGTATTCGGCTGTCATTTACACTAAATAATAATCTAGATGCAAATAAATATATCCTCGTGATTGTTTGCAAACGTTAAAACTGATCTTTGTGCATGTTATTCCTGCTGTTTACTGCTTTCAGATTCACCTAAATGCCACATTTGCTTCATTTTAAAAGCACATAATATTTTTATCATAAAGCCTGCGATATATTACCTGTCTATTTTTCATGTGTACGGTTCCACTAAAAGCTGCATAAATATATTTTTATCTTGTATTATCTCGTTTTACTGTCAACAGCCTGACTTGATCTGATCGTCATCTTCAGATATGTTCGAGACTGTTAAACATACTGTATTCTCATAAAACCACATGAAAGAGGAATAAAATCAACAGAGCTTTGTTTAGAGTCTGTATTTGTTCTCTCTTCTTGTACCGTCACAACCAAACTGTATTCGTTTTGATGTAGCGATCGACATCAAAGACATGTCTTCGTTTGTCCACAGTTGCAAAGGCAGCCATGTTTCTAAATGGCTATTTCTCACCGACACCTGTACACAAAAGATGCAAAGCCAACAGGTTTTAATTTGTGACTTCCAACGACTCTAAATTGTCATTTACGGCATTTGTGCCAGCTTTATGGGAATAACACTCGGCAAGATCAAAGGAGCCGGGTGACAGGTAATGGTGCTTATAGAGGTTACAGCTAATTCCAAGATGACAAAGCCTGACAGAATTGCAGACAGATGATATTACTCTACACAGTGGCTGTTAAATTGATTTGCATGAAGTTTTAGTTCTTTTCTTTTCTAAAACACTGCTGTCCATCGTTCTTTGTTCGGTTTGAATTTATTGCAAACATATTTTATGAATGATTTAAAAAGCAACGTCAAGAGAAGATCTAGAGGAGATTAAATTCAGGATTACTCAAACAAACTACCCCAGATGATATTTCCTTAAACACCTTTGGTGTAAAGTCAATTTGCATGAGTTTTCCATTTCTTTTCCCTTTAAAACTTTACTACCTTCCTGCGCTTTGTTGCTTGAAAATTTATTGCCACGGTTTAAGGGTAAAAACATCACAACAATTAACCTCATCTGGCTGGGGTGAAAGCACACTGACATAAATCTTTAGCATACTTTTTTTTTGTGTTTTCTCTGGCTTTCCAGTTAAAAAAACTCAAAATTTATAGTTCTCTAAAGCTTTTGAAGAAGGCGGTTTTTATTTAGAAAATACTAAAATGAAACTGTATGTATTGTACAGTAAATGTAAAGTCTCGTTTAAAAACAGACTGCAATTGCTTTTGACTTTTTTCTGGGTTTTTTACAATTACTATTTGAAAGACAGTCTTAAAATGTAGATTATGGGTCATATTACATTTTATGTTTGTGAAAATTCCATGACAGACGTGAACAAAAAAAAATAATATGCGTTGAAAAAGATAGCTGAGTATTGAAAGAAAGCATTTAGAATTTATGGGCGATAATGCATTCTGTTTCTAGTTTTTTCCTTTCTTTCCTTTTTTTATTTTAAAAATACATATTTTTAAACTGTTTATATAATATCATGTAAAGATAATTAAGTGACAAGTATGACAAGGTATTTGTTTATACGTGCATTTGAGTGTGCCTTTATGTTAAGGTATGTGTATATATGTGTGTATTTATATGTATATATGCATGCATGTATATACGTATTTATATGTATATATGCATGCATACATGTATGTATGTATGTATGTATGTATGTATGCATGCATGCATGTACGTATGAATGAATACATATATAGTATATATGTACATACGTACGTTTGTCTTTTGTACTGAAATATGATTTGCATCTGGTACAACTAGAAGTAACGATATTTATTTCATAATTATTACATTTGAGGTCTATACTGGTCATTATTACCTTTATACCATCAGTACAATGTTAAATAAACAGACATACATACGAACAAACAACCTCAGTGAGTGTTCATTGAGTGTTCATATATTTATTTAATCATAGAATGTGTTAATGTTAACGGCTATGCTTTCAAAAACAATTCCACCTTGTTACACAACTGAAAGGTTTGTTTGTTCTTAATAACCAGGCTGACAGCACGACTGAATTATACCTCCACAATGCGTGTAAATTTAGATCATACTTTATTTTTGAAAAAAACTGAATACCGTTTTGTCTGAGGGATTTTGAATCATCATGATAAAAATAATATATCGAGGTGAAATTTACTGCTATTGTTAATAGAACATGTACTGTTGTTTCAGCTATTACGATTATTACTCTGTACTGTTGCTATTACTAATTATATTATCTTCTTCTTCTTCTTCTTCTTCTTCTTATTATTATTAACAACGATTAGCATGTGTCTATTATGATAATTATCAGGAAGTTAACAGGTACAATATTTTGTATTTCAACACTTCTCCAATAATAAACCGGAATCTGTTCTAAAGTAGCCCATACAAGTTGGTATATTACGATTACGTTATTTTTACACACAAACAACAACAATAGCAACAGCAGCAGTAGCAACAACAACAGCAGCAGCAAAAACAACAACAACAATAAATAACCTTAAAAAATTTGATGAAAATGTTTCATTAGTATTATCCAAATCCCAAAAATACGTTTCTGTTGCTTCATAATAATGGCCCATTAATATATCATTTGGGTCTAACGAGACATTCGTCACGAGTGGAATTGATTCAATCTGACATTTTATGTCCACTGGGCGTGTTATTATTAGCTGTTTGGGACATCTGTCATAACTGCTTCGGGATAAACCACGCATGCGTGAGAACAGGACGTGACAACTAGAATATTTCTACACGAGCATCAATTCCAATTAGCAGTAATTCTTTTGATGAAAACGATTATTTACTAGAAATGTCAAACATTTTAATTTAAAATTTTTAAATAATTTATCCACATGCATACACAAGTAGACATGTACACACGCATGCATACACGCAGTCAAGCATTTTTTGAATACTAATTTGCTAATGCGACTGTACTAAAGAACAACACTATAACTTCATCTGCTACCTCTGCTACTACTGCTACTGCTACTACTATTACTATTACTACAGCTGCTGCTAGTACTACTAATAATACTACCTTCTATACCACCACTGTCACCGTTGCTACAATGGCAACAATAATATTGCTGTTATTACTGCTACTATTTCTGATGGGAAGAAAGAAGTTCATATATCGGCAATTGATTTAACATGGTATCATAATTCACAGGAATTTTAGATGAGAAATTTAGTTATTTCAAAACTGTTTCAAGTTACCACCCCAGTTAAAATAATTTTAAAAAATAGGCACTGACTATTATATTTGCAAAATTTCTTAGAAGGCAACAGATACTTAATTTAATTTAATTTAATTACATTTATTACAATTTCCCATAACTTTTTTTTTTTTTTTTTTACACTTCATTTGTTTGAGGTCCTTTTATGAGCAGACACCACTGAGTAATTTAGTGTACATTCTCGTTCACATGCAATATCATTTACATGTCTGACCTTCTGATTCAACAGCAGGTTATGTTTTATCTTAGCTTTTTGATGGAATATTATGAAATGCAGATATCTTTTTCTGTAAATAGTCCACGGGCAGTCTCACGTCTTTTCAAAAGATCTAAATTGGACACTTCAGGCGGAGAAACCATGTTATCGTAATTGTCAAGGGGAGAAAAAAGGTTTAAAGAGAAGAAGAAAATATAACCTAACTTCCACGCTGGCGGTAAAGATCAAACGAAGGCTTGTGATGTCTGGTGACAGCCGTGACGGGTATGTTGTATCCTTCAAAAAGCTTTCACGACCCGAGGTCACGTTCGTCAAACACCGACACTTGCCAGCCGGAATCTCAGGTGAGCTGATGGCATACATATGGTTCACGACTGCCGGCGATACCCCGAGAAGACGCCCGGCTGCCAGTCAGTTCCATCGACTGGTTTCCATCGTCTACGTTTTCAAGAGCCAAAGGTGAAACATCTTTGCCAGGTTTCATTCGATGTATGGTTTTTGTACACAGATCGGTGGGAGATTCGGCAGTCGGAGAAGAGAAGCGAAACGGCTTTCAGTTGTAGACAAACGTCAGGCAGTTGGTACAGAGGTTGCAATACATGACATCTTGCTCTTTGACAACAATGCTCTGCGAGAACTTTGCTCTTTTGAAAACATTTCCAGAGTAATGTTTCTCAACCATACTTGATGTACGGCATACGTTTCTCCAGCTACCGTCAAAAATCAAAACATTTATGTGTATGTGTGTATGTGTGTGTGTTTATGTGTGAGCGCACGCCTGTGTGTGTAAAGCCACCATCTGTTTATTTTGTAAATATTTAAACATTTAGTCCGGAATTATGTGTGTATGTTCTTATGTATGTATGTATGTATGTATGTATGTATGTATGTATGTATGTATGTATGTATGTATGTATGTATGTATGTATGTATGTATGTATGTATGTATGCATGCATATATGAATTATGTACAGTTATTAACATTAATATTATTCTTATATACTGCTAGTAATAATATTTCTACTACTGCAACTGCTACTTCTATTACGACAGACAAATGTTATATAATTATTCCCATACAGTTTTAATCTATCTCACATCGCAGGGAACAATTCCCTGAAATGACTTACAACAATGTTTCGTATTACCCTCAAGATGAAATGTTATGTAATTTGCATAATAGAGTTTCGAAATGATACCACTCTAAAATGGAAACCGGCCAGACCTCCCACCGAGAAAATAAGTTAGGACCCAGTCAGCGAAAATTTCACCTAATTACGCTGTCAATCATGTACTTGTCAAATAAACTTTGACTGACGTATCCTTCTCTTTGATGTTTGCAAAGCAAGAAGTATCGTATTAAAACGATTCCAAGTGAACCCAATCTGGGCGGATTCATAAACCGAAGGACATGTGTGTTTACATTTAGTAAGTAAAGTTGTTAAAGACAAAGAATAAAGAGGGTTTCGTGGAAAAACGAGAGGTAAGCCAGTCACACGGCGATAATGCCAAAGTGACAAAGGTTACACGTCTATAAATCATTTTTCATTGCTGACATAGTGTCAGTAAATAAAACATACAGCATTTAATAAAAAGAAGACTATCTTAAAGAATGGATTGTGCAGGTGGTCTATGCTTTTCTTTTTATGAATGAATGTTTGTATGTATGTATGTATGTATGTATGTATGTATGTATGTATGTATGTATGTATGTATGTATGTGTGTGTGTATGTGTATGTATGTATGTATGCATGAATGCATGCGTGCGTGTATGTATGTATGTATGGATGGATGGACGGACGGACGGATGGATGTATATATGTATGTATGAATATATGTGTGCATTATGTGTATATAATTCCTGTCTGAATCAAGTACTTAGCTTCATCTGAAACAGGTTATACTAGTTGTGTGTGAATGAACATGTTGTCAGTCCTTTATTCATTTTCATGAAATGCCTTATTTATAGCTGATGCTTTTCTTTTTCAGTTGTGATTTATCTATGTATTTAATTTCCCCTTCCAAGCTCTTTATTCTTGATAATGCACAAATGCTCTCTGATATTAGAAGCAGAGGTGCAATAATAAATTAAAACGTTTTATGATTCAGCAACGTTTTGGCATCAACGGACACCTCTTCGCCACAGTTAGTCTGTTAAACCGGGGGTTTACTGTATACACTGTATTAGGTTTATTTACTGTGCCGAAGTAGCTACGCACACCATTCATTATCTTGCAAAACATTTTACACCCAGAAACATCTGCAGACAGTAATTTTTGGGTGGCCCTTCGACAACCATCTGACGTGAATCAGCAGCATTTCACACGCACACAAGTAATACAGAGGCTAGCTAACGGCCTGTAAAAGGAACAGTGTAACATGAACAGAATTCAACGTGCTGCTATCAGTCGCTTTTATCACATGTTAGTCAAAACGATGCAACAAATATCTATTTAACGTCAGCTAAGGTGAAGTCTTGTTTCTGAATGACAAGCAGACAGTTTCGTACCGCGGGGCAGGGATAGGATCTGCTGAAAGATTAGGTTACCGGACTTGTTTATGGGGACTGATAGGCATCGTGAAGGTTTGCTTTGATCTTAGTGCCCCATTGTCGTAGCTGTCAAGCGCAAGTCCTCCGCTCTTTCAACATGCCAATCTCAATCAGTTTCCAAACACCCCTACTTGTGAGCGACAGACCTCTTGAAATTTTTCAAATGCGATGGAAAGCTTTGATAATGTTTGCTCGGCCCCAGCTAAGAGTTGTGTTTCTATGTGTACCAGAAAACAGCATTCCTAGCTCTCGGCTGTGAGCATTCCTACACGCTACATCATCGCAGAAGATCTCCATCAGCGACAACTCGTTTCTGTCTCTCTACACACAACACGTTTCCATGTCTTAAACTGTGAAACAGAAATACAGTTCGCCCACACGACCTACATTTACTTTACATCATAAATAATTAATACAACAAATTTATAAATATTTTTTTTAAAATGAATAAATGAAATAAATAATATGATTATGAATTTTATTAGAAGTTATTTTGACATTGTATTAAAAAAAAAAAAAAAAAAAAAAAAAAAAAAAAAAAAAAAAATAATAATAAAAACGTCAAAGAATTATTCAGATTAATTTTATATTACTGCTTTTTTTTTGTCATACTGAATGTATGTAAGTATGTATGTATGTACGTGTGTGTGCATATATATGTATATAGGAATCTACCTACATAGCTAAGACTCAGTATTTTAAAATTATAATTAATATAGTTAAAAAGGATGTAATTTTCATGATATCCATACTAATTATTCTATTAAACAAAATCAAGCGGTAACAGTTATGTTTTGTGATGTATTTAACGATGATGAAGGTCGACATTTAATTATTTAATTATTCTTTGTAGTCTTTTCTTTTTATTTAATCCTTTTAAGGTTTCTGCATGAACGGTTTACAGAGAGAAGTGGACTTATAATAAGTATTAAAAATAAGAACTCCGTTTATCTAAATCAAAGAATTCTTTCCTGCAATATGACATGTTTTATTTGTGTTTATGAAAGCACTGACCGTGTATTTTGTTGAAATGCACTTTAAATATCTTGATGTATTTTATTTTATTTATTTTTTATCTAATTAATTCGTCCGAGCTATCTTTCCTGAAGTAAAGCCTCAGACTACCTTTTAGAAAAAAAAAAAAAAAAAAAAAAAAGAATATTATAACCCTTTAAAAATAAATAGATAAACCTAAATAAAAAATAAATAATAATATGCAATAGTAACAACAAAATTATACCTCAAGAATTCCTATTAACTGCATATACATGCATTTCAAATGACGTGTGGACTATTTAGTTTTGTAATACCCTGTTAAAAACTAAAGCAACAGTTTTTTTCCTGGTTTATTTGTGAGTGTATAATTGTTTAGGAATTAGTACTATTTTAATTATATATATATATATTAATTATCTTTGAAGCATTTGGAATACATCTTATTTACTAAGTTAAAATATATATTGTAGTAATGATCATGCACCTGTCAACGCTATACTTTGCGGTGTTGATTTAGCAGAATAATTATATCCTTTTTATCTACTGCTCTCTTCCGTACTGCAGTCTCGTTTCCTAGCAACCACTTATGTCTACACTGAACCCGGACAAGCCAAGAACCTGTAACCTGAGACATTTTCGTGTTTACTGCGAGAGGTTATTATTTGGAGGGGTTTTCTTGTTGTTGACGATGTTGGGGTTCTTCTCCGAGCCTGTTAACAACAACAACAACTACTACTACAGACTATTGAAAACAAAAGATGAAATAAATAAAAATATAATAACATTAAGATAAAGAAAAATATTCAAGAATTAAGATGCAGACACAGAAATGAGAAAGAATCTAAATTATTACTGACCATATCCAAACAAATTCACACGAATGAATATTTTTTATATATATAAATTTCAACACAGATGTTCAGGATTTACTTTATTAATTTAGAAAAGATAATTCTACTCAAAAACAGTATAAAAAGACAAATTTTAAGTGAAACGTTAACTTAATTAAATACATGTAATAATAATAAAAATAGAGAAATAGAGGGGGAAAATAAATAGTAGTAATAATATAAAATAGATAATAAAAATACAAATTAATATATATATATGGGTTGGTTTTTTTTTTTTTTTTGCCTGTGAAATTTATATAATAAATAAATAAATTCTATCACCTACTTGGTATTCTAATTTTGTTTGGATTTGACAGAAATGAAAATCTTGTAAACAGTTATAAAAGTGATGTCAATAAATTCTGATATATTAATTACATTGTCTAGACAATTTTACACCGTTAACACATTAACAAAATTTTGTAACTTATCTCATCACATTATGACTTTGGTCATCTTAAATGCTATACGATTTAGTATTATTAAGGGCGTAAGGTATTGTCGTAACTTACACCTATTACTATAATCATTTCTGAGATTTGAGTGCTGTCTGTTTTATGAAACTTAGGATAAAACAAACCACAATATCATCCTCTGGTGAGATTACTCCCATAATCACCTTTTATTATATCTTTTACAGTAAACCCTGAATTTTACTGACCCCGAGTCATAGGAGCTTCTGGAAGTGTACACTAATTATAATGTAAAAATGTTGTTTGTTTGTTTTTAATTTATATTATTAGTATTATATATAAATATATATATATTATTTTTTTTGCATTACTTCTTACCATGATCAGTTACAAAATCACTTTCTTTCTAGAACTAAACTGATGAACACAAACATACTAACAGCAACAACACCACCAATAATAGTAGTAGTAGTAGTTGTAGTAGCAGTAGTAGTAGCAGCAGTAGTAGTAGTAGTAGTAGTAGTAGTAGTAGTACTAATAATTCTAATTAAATATGATGTTGTTATTTATGTAACAATAATACACATGTAATATATACATATATTACACACACACAAACGTCTACGCAAACATATACATACACATACACTCATACAAATTAATTAATTTATTTATCATTTTATTGATAGTTTTATCATGAATCAACCAGTACGTAATTGTTGAACTGAATCTTAATGTATACAGACTAACCAGTCAGACTGTTTGGAAAGATATATGTGTGTATGTAATTAAATGTGAAATAACACTAACGTTTGCAGATTATAAGTCTAATAATGAATAATAAACCTTGGTAAGTAATTGTTTTTCATATTGTAATAATTAAACTGCGCAGATCACATTATTTATTTTGGTTTTACAAACAACAAATGTCGATGTTAAATTGTTATATTTAAAAAATAATAATATAAAAATAATAACATCAATAAAATTAAAAAGGAGAAGAAGACAGAAGAGAACAAAAATGTTCTGGAAATTTGATTAAATCTCCCTATTTTTATATACACAGAAAAGTCAATATAATATTTTTAAAAAATTTAAAAATTTAAAAAAAAAAAAGAAAAATGAACATAGATTATAATTTTATTATGGAAGGAAAATAATTCATTTTTGCTGTCAATTAAAGTGCGCTGATTTTTAATAATCTGTATCTCATCCGTCACTGTCTAGAACGCAAAATTTGCCATGTATATATATTACATGCCATTACTCAGGAGATATAAATAAATAAATAAGCATTTGCAATTGCCGTATCACACCCACTTTTGAGTCACGACAAAGTTTGTTTCATGTTCGTAAAAGCGAAGCCACAACAAATCATCCCAAATGGGTGGGAAGCCCCGAGGCGCATGATAAACATGGTGGGTTTGTGCATTTACCATGCTCTCTTCAGCAAGCCTTTCATCTTTTATTGCCTTTTTACAATGTATACATTAACAGCACGAGGCGACACATATCATTTTGAGTGACAGGCAGCCCATCAAGTTGATTGATGACTGTGCCCGGTGGGCAATGCCTGCTTGTATCTAAGTAATTATAAATGCGTGCCGTGGTTGGCTGATTTCCTCGGGAGCTATTCATCAGCGAAAAACATTCATCAAACTTGACGTCACGCCGCACATTTCCTCCAATCACAGCGTGAGATCAGCTTTTATTTATGA
>CM022679.1:12064414-12139414 GCA_012295275.1 Chrysomallon squamiferum
ATTTGTACATTCAGACAGGGATGTTTTGAAACAAACTGTATAGAAGTTATTGTCCATATGAGATAATAATTCCTAACAAAAAAACTTATTTATTTCTTATTTAATTTTCTTATATAAATAGAATAAATAAAATAATTTTCTAAGAATTTATTGAAATTGACAATTTATATAATATTTTCTTTTATATTTCTTATTTCAGCTGGATGCCAAGAAAAGCCCATTAGCGTTGTTAGCTCAGACGTGTAGCAGCATTGGTAAAGATACTTCACCTTCTAAACCAATTATCCCTCCTTTGGAGAAGAAGGAAAGTACCAAATCACCAGACAAGTTTAATATCAATGAACCTTCTAACAAACGACCGAGTTCTGGAGAGGGGAAAGAATCCGGAAGAGATTCGAAACCAGGATTCAGAACCATACCATCCAAAGTGATCCCATCGTCTGTTAGTTCTTCAGAACACGACAGCACCAGTATAAAGATTTCTAACGGTGATATTTCACATGGAAGCAAACTTAGTTTGGATTTATCACCGTCATCAAAGACTACAAGTTCTACGAACTATGTGCCAAAATCTTCCTCAGAGTCGCACGAATCCAGTGCTTCTAAATCTTCAAGGGAGAGAGAACACCAGGATTCGTACCATTCAAGATCTCATTCTCTCTCTCCTCACCATCCACACAAATCGAACACTGTACCAACGACAGTCATCCAGTCCCCTGTCACTTCAGTCGACACAAAGTTGCCTGTCAACCATGGTTCACTTCTTTGTAGTATTCCTGGCGCCGGAGCTTACGGATACCCGCCTTTTGTTAGCCCATATGACATTCCATCTTCTATGCACGGATACCCGGCTTATTTGGCAGCCCATGCCAGCCTGTCGGCAGCAACAGCAGCCGCTGCAGCAGCTCAGTCTACAGCGCTGAAGGCCAACGCAGCAGCAGCTTCTGCTGCTGCATTGTCTCCATATGTTGCTTACACACGTGTGAGAACTCCTTCCGGAGCGACAACTCTTGTACCTGTTTGCAGAGATCCTTATTGTTCAAACTGTCAGCTGACACTGCAAAGCGCTCACATATCTTCGACGTGCACGATCCCTGGATGTGCACAGTGTGCTCACGAGAAATCCTTACTCAGTTTAACAAATGGACTAGGATTACCCAGCTCATCTTACTTATCCTCGCTGTCTGCAGCAGGATCACTCCCCAATTCTTTGAATACGCTGTATCCAGGAAGCGCCCTAGCAGCCCACCAAGGGCTTCCATATATATGCAATTGGGTTGCTGGAAGTGACTATTGTGGAAAACGGTTTTCTTCATCAGAAGAACTTCTCCAGCACCTTAGGACACACACATCTGGTTCTGAAGCGACCGGATTTCCATCGTCATATGGTTTGGGCATACCTTCTGCTTTGTCCTCTGCCTGCCACGGACATTTGTCTGGTGCTGCTCCTCCAAGTCCAACCTCCTTAAGACGAGCAGGTTATCCAACCAGCTTGAGTCCCGTCAGCAGTCTGTTGGCGTCGAGCAGATTCCACCCGTATAAGACGCCCCTGCCCACTCTTCCACCAACTCCGGGGCAGCCATATGCAGGATTATCGCCATATTATTCTCCTTACACGTTATACGGACAAAGATTAGGAGCCGCAGCTGTTCCGTAAATTATATGTGAACGTTAAAGGGACACGATCGACTCGTCAAGCAGAACCACAATAATATTATGAACTTTGATGGGAACATATTGTTGGATGGTTATTATAAAATTAAATGTCAGAAATAGAGATTTTATAAAATTTTTTATCATTATGGATAAAAATGCTTTCAGTTGTAATAGTTATATATTTTGTAGAAATGTTTATTAAATTATAAAATAATTTTTTATTTTAGTATAATTATATATAGAGAAAAAAATATGTAATTAATCTGCAATTTAAATAAAATAACTTAAGTATATGTTGTTATATCAAAAGTAATTTATCTGAACATTATCCTGAAAAGACATTTAATATATTTTTGACTAATTTTAATCAGTTACTTTTTGATAATAAAAACCATGGACACACACACACACACACCTTGCACACACAAACATATGCACACACAAGAGCACACAAAATTTAAATTAGACAATACAAAATTTATCCCCATAATTATCATCATTTATTTAATATTTATTTTAAACTAAATTAATTTAGAGATATTCGATTGTTAACGGTAAAACACATTAGAGAAAATAAATAACGAACACGCTTCCTTTGTTCTTGTAATTGTGTGAACCTTTCACTTTGTGATGATAAATGTTTTTAGTAATTTGGAATCCTAATTGTAATGAAAGTCGTACATTCACAGTCGATAGTGCTCCTTTAACGACAATCTTCCACCTTCTTCTTTTCAAGTTTTGTGAACCTTGTGCTGTGGTAACTTGATACGAATTGTTTATCCCAGACTGACAGTTTTATATTTGTTGCTGGATACAAACAATGATTTGTTGCAGTGTAAGATTAATCGAAAGTCGAGGATTTTGAAATATCCTGTTTCCACTATTAATTACAGAAACATTATTAATACGAACAACTCGGAAACATGATGAATGCTTTTGAAATGACTTGTACTTTTTATTAACGAAATGAGTGAAATATATTAACTGTGAGACAGTCTTGCTGTAAGTAAGTACTGAGTGTATTTGCACATGAATAAATGCATTATTTATGTATTGGAAAGTACACCAACGTCTATTTGTTTTTTGTTAGTGAAATTTATATACATCATGTAAATGTGATGGTTGTAAGTTTCTGACGTTAACGATGTTTATTACATACAAATTAAAGCCTGTGACATTATCAGAACATATCAGGTAATACCATACTTGAAGGCTCGTCAGGCGGAACATAAATTAATTTTTATGTCTTTTATTATTATTATTTGTTTTAATGATATAATTATTAAGTATGCAGATATAGATAATAATATATCTGTGTGTATATGTGTGTATGTGTGTGTGTATGTGTGTGTGTATGCGTATGTGTGTAATCAAATAATCGACAACGGATCATCTCGTTGAGTCAACATTAATACTCAGACATAAATTTGTCAAAGTTAAAAAAAAAAATAAAGACATTAATAAATAAGTAAATGATAAAATCCATAAAATTCTCTGACAAACTAATACATTTCAGTATTTATTTTTCGCTTTTTTCAGTAACATAAACAAATATTCTAAGAGTATTATATTTTTATACCGTTTTCGTTCAAAAATACATATAAACAAAAGTAACACACAAACATTACTCACAAGTATACAAGTTGATAAACTTTTTTATTATTAATAAATGTTTGATATACATTGATATTTTTTATTTCAAAATTCAACCATTGTGCTTACAAAAAACAAAAACAAATAATACACATCCGATATACAGTAAAAACATAATAATCTATATATTATACTACATTTAAGAAACATATCCCACTTTACATTTGCATGTGCCAAAAAGATGTATAAAGAAAATGATAAAATAAGATAATATGAATAGAACAGAAAAAAGGAACTGATGTGCCAGAAAAAAAAAAATAAAAAATAAAAAAATAAAAAAAAAAAAAAATAAAATAAAAAAAAAAAAAAGAAAATGGAAAAAAACAGAATTTTTAAAAAAGGTATTAACACCAACAAAACAGGTATTTGACATGCGCATTTGACAGTGTTGACAACATGGTAAATTTCCGAGTTCTTAGAAACTATATAATATTACCAGCCGCATGGCAGGAAATAAATTTTATGTCAAATTGTAAGCATATATATTTTTTAATTTATGAGAAGTAGACACCAGTGCGTCGTAAAATACTGGTTTAGCAGGTGTTCAGAGCTTCAGGTGTTAGGCGGAGGTTACATTAAACTCTAGGTGTGAATGCTGTTTTGTGCTGCGGATTTTTTTTGTTTTCTGCACACAGCATAAAGCGGTTTTCTGCGTAACGTTGGTTATTATAGAAATGCTTGTACATAATATTTAACTGTACATAATTACTGCTCACAGAGACTGGTCCAGAATCTATTTTTATAATATAACACATATTTTTAAAATAATTATATTGATGTTTAATTTTTAGAAAAGAAAGAACGATTATTTATTTATTTTATTTTATTTATTTATTTATTTATTTTTTTGTTTTTTTTATTTATTTATTTATTTATTTATTTATTTATTTATTTATTTATACACTTCTTTTTAGTTTATTTTGTAGTTTTCCTTATTCTTCTTTTCTTTAATTTTATTTTTAATTTTATGTTTAATACTATACAGCTATGCACTAATGATCAAAACTATTTTGACACGTTCGTCATCATGTTCCTGTCAACATTTAAAAACTGAACTCGCAGTCTTAAAATATTTATAGCTGGATTATGAACATTTTACAAGAAAAGACACATTAGAAGACGTACATATAAAAACAACAGTAAAACAAACACTGATTTACACTCGCAAATATTTAGAAGCACAAACACCTCATCAAAAAAAGTACATATATATATATATATATATATAAATGTACTTTTTTTGATGATGTGTTTGTGCTTCTAAACACACACACACACACACACACACACACACACACACACATTATATATTTACCACAGCTAAATCATGTCTTTGAAATACGTCTAAATGTATTTACTTTGAAATGAATTATGTAATAAATTTAGCTTATGTTTATGTAAATAGTGAAGGATAATTTACAATACGTCTAAATATATATAATGGAAAAACTTACAATTTCGATTATTTATACAGACACACATATATTTTTAAAACATAAATACGTATTTAACGAAAATGGTTATCAGCATCATCACCGTCGTCATCATCATCATCATCATCAGTTACAGTACCAACAACGTTCTAGCATCATCATCAGTTACAGTACCAACAACGTTCTAGCATCATCATATCATCATCTTCTTCTAATACTTTTTCCCCATCTTTCTTTTTCTTAAAGTAAATAAGTAAGTAACTAATAAATAAATAAATAAATAAGTAAATAAATAAATAAATAAATAAGTAAATAAATAAATAAATAAATAAATAAATAAATAAAATATTGCTTATTCACTTTCTTTTAAACTATATCCCAAACAACGTAATAATTTTTCTTCTAAGTACAAAAAACAAATATAATCGCAAATAAAAACGTGTTGATGTGTTTTCCACACTTCCTAAATGCAACAAGAAACAGTTTTAACGAATAGTATCATTCTCGGAAATAGGCGTGACATTGGCTCTTTTGAAACCGTGGCGTGAGACTAAAACTAAAGAACTTACTTCTACATTAATCATTCCATGTCTTTTATTTTTACTGCTTGTCGAGTAATCAGGCTTGATGACGTCTTTGAAGAATACAGATCGTTTCCAGTCAAGCAAAATGGAAATGGTAAACGAAAATTTGTTTTCTATATTTGAAACGTTAGTAGTCTACGTCCATTTTACAGTTCGTCGAAATTCAAATAGCGTGAAACGTCAGGGTTCTGTTTGATCCGTGTAACCTACGTTATTTGCGTTTAGTTGTTTGTATTATGTTCTAATTTGCACTTGGAAAATGGGATGGAAGTCTTTACGACATTTGGTTTTGATTACAGAAATTTTAAGCGTTATTCATTGGTAAATTTTGTTTGATCTGAGAAAGGGAAAGAGAAAGAGATGTCCAGATGCATACTTACAAGAAATCAGAGGGAAAGATGCAAAGTCATGAATATAAGTAATAGTTAGGTAGATAGATAGATAGATAGATAGATAGATAGATAGATAGATAGATAGATAGATAGATAGATTGACTGATGGATGGATGGATGGATAGATAGATAGGTAGATAGATACAGAGATATACAGATATACAGATATACAGATAGACAGATAAATAGATAGATAGATCTACAGACACACAGACAGAGAGATAGACAGGGAGAGAGAAACAGAGAGAATGCAAACCCAGTCCAAAAAAAACCAAAAAAAAAAACAAAAACAACAGAATAAAGGCTAGCAAACCAAAGAACAGAAGAAAAAGAAACCGACATAAAAAATAACATTCTGAAAGAGTGATAAATAGATTTTAACGACAAAGAAAGAAGACCAAGCTGAAAGGAAAAAATAAGATTAAAGAGGTAACGACATAGAAAAAATAGAAAGAAAAGTGAAAAAAAAGAAGTCAGAACATGAAAGCCAAACAAAATAATTTTCATCAGAAAACATATCATTACGAGTAGAGAAATAAAAAAAAAATTATGATTTAACCTTTTGATTAAAGACCAAGCGTTGAAACGGGACCAGAAACTACACTTCTGTTATTGAGTAATAGTTGCCTATCTGTCATGATGATTTTCCAATCGTGTCATATTTATTCCGCGTCATTAAAAAGCAGGATTGTAAAACGAGCGGAAAGCTAATCAATTCTTTCATTTGTGCCCGTTTCTCTATGCAAGAAGCTGCATTCTATACGGCTGATTATTATCTCGAAGAAAGCAGGCGAACAGCATTGAGTGATATTGAAAATGTGTGCACACATTTCATATTAACACGGCATCATGGCACAAAACACTCGATAAGACCATAAAAGCCGCGGTTGATCAAAAAGCTCGGCGCCATATTACCCTGATTGTAAACACTTCTGTCGAATTTGTATTCCAAAATCAATAGATAGTGTGTTTGTGAAACACCACTGGGAGACCCTTTCAACCCGACTTCACTGCATCATTTCTGCGATACAAACCAAAACACATTCATCAATAGACAGAAGAGCTGGGAAAAAAGGAGAAAATTAAATAAAATTAAAAGGATTAAAAAAAAAGAGATATAGTCTAAAATTAAACATTTAATGCTATAAAATATATTTATATGCTTTTTAGGTTTACGAGGAAACGAATGGAAAAACAGATAAAATGTTGCTGATAACTGCAAAGTACTGACTGCGGTAAGCCAGTTAACATAATTACTTGGCTTTACTTCTTTTATTCAAGTCTCTAGGTTCGAACCACAGCCACAACCTTTTTTCTTTTCTTTTTTTTTTCAGTACAGTGAGCTTTAATAATACAAGCATTAAACTCTTGTGTTCGATTCAGTGTACTTGGTACTTACTATAATAAAACCGGCGTTAATGAAGTGAAATAAAAAAAATAATAATAAAATATAAAATATAAATTTGTTGGTCATTATTTTCATCTAAGGTAAACAAAATTCTAAATCGCAGGAATAAATTTGTCTATTTATGCATGTAAGTCTCTAAAATAAATTAAGGAAATTCTTTTTTTACTGATATAATTATTTTTAGAAATCGATTGTGTATTTGTTAAGAAAATGTCCTGAATAACCTGCATAGCTGTATGCTTATTCAGAATTCTGTATATATGTATGTATGTGTATGTATGTATGAATGTAAGTGTGTGTTTATATATGTCTATGGGTGTGTTTATGTGTGTATCTATATACGTATGTTCATTTATACGTACATATATATTTATGTATATATGTGTGTATGTCTGTACGTAAGTACGTTTGTATGTGTTCATGGATATGTATATGTATGTATGGACATACATATATTCATATACATATACATACCTATATATGTATATGTATGTATGTATGTATATATGTATATATATGTATGTATGTATGTATGTTTCTATGTATGTATGCATGCATATTAAAATAATAGTACTCCATCTGTAGTAAATGTCATTTATGTTGATTTATATCTACTCAGTATGAAGAAAGAAAATAAAACTCACATATAGATATTCAAGTCTTGTAAATTTCATTCATCTGAATTTATTGTCTACTTATTATGAAGAAAATTTATTACTGTGCTGTTATTAATGTTGATATAAGAAATTTATACTTAATTTTACACTGCATATGACATTTTAGATAGTAACAACAAGAAGTGGTACTTGGCTGGATGATACTTGAACTACAACCAGGAGAGATATTAATATTAAAAAATTACACGTGATGTATATTATCTTATACGTGATCTAGGTCATTCTTTCATAAATATATTTATCATGAAATGAATAGCATGAATGTACATTTTTACTTTCACAGACTAATTTATTGTTATACGCTGTACATAATGTACGTTATTTCTATAAAACAAAGGTTATATGTTTAAAGTTTCTATTAATATAGTAATAAATTATATTTTATACTTTTACTGAAAATATTAGAAGTCAGATAAACATGATGAAATCATGAACACCAATATAATCTTGCCAAGAAATGTTCTTTTTACAGTAATAAATTGTACCAGTTAGTTAAAAAATAATAAAAATCTGATATCAATGCTTTTAAATTACTCAAAAATACATAAACTTGATTTTTAATATCTGAAATTATCCAAATAGCATATCGTGTTAATTGTTTTAACGTGTCGTGGAGATGTACTGACATAACGACACAAAGAAAGTATATATTTCAGGTGATTTACCTTCACTGCAAAATATCTCCAATCTAGTTCAGTATCCGTAAAAAACAAAAACATAATGGGTACTTAAATCTGTTTGCTTTTTCATTTTTCTTACAAAGCCAAACGAAGATGGTTTAAATACCTACACATAAAATGGAGTTAAACAGTGTGACACAGTTTGCATTTAAACATCTTCCAGCAGACACATAAAATTATAATTTAGATACCTCCGTCTCCCCATGTGTTCAGTTGGGGATGAAAATTCTAAAGTTATTAACAACTAAAGCGGACAATTTGTACTGATTTACGGCAATGAATTTGAACCACCTAGTTTGTCTTGCAACACGTAATATTTCATAAATCCATCTAATGCTATCTTACACAGAGAAAAAAAATGTGGAAAGTATGAGAGAGAGCAAGAAAAAAATCTCATAAAACAAGAACAAAGCCAAAGGTTTGTCGATTTGTCAGCGGAAAAAATGAACTAAGCTTCGTCCGCCGATAATATGGCGCCACTTGTTTTTGTTCGCAGATGTTGCCCAGTGCGAGATCGCGGCATAAATTGTGTTCACTCTGAGATATTACCATATATCTATTATTCTCTTTGACTGCAGGAATTAATATTTATCAAACTTACTATAAACTGTGGTAACTCCGAGATATTAACATATATCTAGTGTCTATCAAAAGTCACCGTTTCTCGTGCAACTTCTCTATAAAACTAAAGAGAACATTGCCTTTGTAATGAATGGCTTCGCACACAGTGGTAAAAATAAAGATCTGTTTACAGAACATTTAATTAGAAAGTCAACATAAACTTCAGCACGGCTTCAGCAGTATTTATAAGATGTGCATGACGTTATTTTTCAAAGCTTAAAAATAATAAATAAATGAATAAATAAATAAATAAATAAATAAATAAATAAATAAGTAAGTTAGCAACTAAGTAAATAAAGCAAAGCAGTAATACCAAAAAATAAATAATTCAAAATAAAAAACAGGACAGCAATAAACAGTAACAACAACAACAACAAAGAAAGAAAAAAAGACATAAAATAATAAATAAATAAATAAATAATTTTAAAACATAAAAAATAAAAATCAGCACCACCACCCAACTTTAATTTTTTTTTTATCACATATACTGTTTGACCATGTACACACACTATGTACAACAATAACAACAACACACTGTCTTATTATCTGTCTCCTCTCTCCCAGGTAAATGTTACAAAATTACATCTCAGTGTGCATTTTGATTACTTATCTACGTTTCACCCGAACTTCACAAAACAACACGTTCCTTACTGAACCATTTATATGAAAATCTGCCAAGCGAGGACAAGGATATTAAAATATTTAATTTAGTTATTAGGTATGAATGACAATTTCATGCAGGGACGTGACACCTCAGAATGTATCCGATTTCATTTCATGAAGATAGAACTGTTCTGAAGAAAAATCTGTTTCTCTTTGCTATAATGACTTATTGGAATATGGATCTGGGTATGCGGTTTTAATATCGGATAGCCCACCAATAATTTAACATGTGTAAACTGATATAATAATTAAATTGTTTAAAGCGTTTTTATTAATTTTTTTTAGGTGAGTCAGAAGAGATTAATTAAATTCAATATTCGGTGTGTTAAGATTTTAAAGATCTGTCTACCACATATGCAGTTATAAACTTCAGTTTGGCAATTTCCTGTTGATAGATATATGAAGTAATATCATAGCAACAAAAAAAAAATATATATATATATATATATATATATTAAACTTACAAAAATCGACAACAAATAACAACTGCAGCAAACCAAAAATAGCATAAAAGAAATTAATAAAATATAAGCAAAATCCATAAATCTAAATAACCACCCTCAAAAACAACATAACTACAGATTCATTACCATGTACTTCTGCCTATTACTTCTGCTAAAACAACAACAATTATTGCTAATCACATTGATATAATTTCTACTTCTGTTATTACAACAATAAAAACGACTACTATTATTACTATTTCTGCATCCATACATACATAAACACACACACATACATACATACATGCATGCATACATACATACACACACACTTACATGCATAGATATACACACACATACATTCATACATACATACATAAATGTGTGTGTGTGTGTGTGTGTCCGAATCTGTAACTCTCTCTTTATTTCAGTATAAAATTTAATGAAAAAGAAAATGGTTTCTTTGCTTTCCTCTAAATGTATTTTGTTATCAGACAAGTGTGGTTTTGAAACAACAGGGATTCACCCAGACTCTCATACATTGTCTTTCAATCTTCGTTAGCGTTGTTTTTCAACAGAGCAATCTTTGTAATGCAAACCACATGTTGGGCATTAATGTCCAAAGATTTGATCTACAAGTTTCAAGGCACCACACCGCTGTTACCTCAACACTGATGCTGTGTAGGTGCTAATGAAGTCCGGCTAGAAAACAGAATTCATTTAATGAGTCGTGTGGATATTGTTGGATGAAGTTTTAAGAATTAAATTTAAAACTGAGGGAAGGAAAAAACAATGAAAAAAACAACAAACAATCAAATGATAATAATAATGATGATGATGATGATGATGATTATTATTATGAAGATAATGATACTGATGATGATGTCACTGACAGCAATAAGAGTTTGAAAACAATCAACAAGCAAGCAAGCATACAAACAGACAAACAAACAAATATATTACTAAAACACCATTATTTAAAGATAATTTATATTCAAATAAAACTGAAACGTATTTTACAAATAAAACAATTAATTTTTCAACAAATAGCAAAATAATGGACAAAATAATAATAATAATAATAATAATAATAATAATAATAATAATAATAATAATAACCAGTCAAAACAGCATTCATGCAAACAACCAGCTGACCATCAAACCATCCAGCCAACTAACTATTTAACTAACCACCTAACTAACCAGCTATACAAATTATAATCTAACAAGCAGCCAACCAATCGATATAACAAACACTCTCGAAAACAAAAACGTAAATAATAATTGCTATTATTTGTATCAGTGATGCGTGGCGCCTCGGTAACACGCAATGGGGACCACTCCTCTTCCCCGTAGAGTTTTATTGGCGGGCTGGCTTCGATAGATTTGCTTTTTTCCTGTGTTCACCGATATGGTGCACGGAACTAAGACAATTTAAACAAATTGCCAGGCTGTCAATAGACAAGCTGGCGATAGGTATAAGATAAAGCAGACGTGATGCTGATGGACACTGACAGACGATAATGGCTGCTAGCAGACGTGAGATGGATGGCAGGGCGGGATAATTAGAAGCGCAATTTGTGATGGATTGAACGCAGTTGTTTGTAGGAAGAAACATAGCTCTTCATCACTCACAGTTGCAATACATCACCTTAATTGATGGACGAGTTGAGGGTCTGCTGGAGGTAACTGTCTATCCTTTGTCAGGTATTGTTTCACGTTTTTCTTCTTTTTCATTATCATCACCACCATACATCATTTCATAGGCACTGGTTGTCATTTACTTTTGGAGAACATAATCGTAAGTATTATTACTTTTTTGCCATCATCATCTGTATCATCATCATTATCATCAACACCACCATCACCACCACCATCACCACCAGAACCACCACCACACCACCATCTTCGTTATTATCATCTTCATCATTACTGTGATCATCATGTTATAATCATCAATAGCATAATCATTGTCATGACCATCATCAACAGCAAGAAAATAACTGAAACAGCATCAACAAAAGAAAAGAAAACAGCAACAACAACATCAACAACAGCAATAATAATAATAATGGATGATGATTATGATGATTAAAAATATAAGTTACGCTCTTAATAATAATTAAAAAATAAAATAAAAAAAAAAAAAAAAAAAAAAAAATATCAGTTGATGCCATTCGATCGTACGAAGTGTCGCTCCTCGGACAACTTAACTACGTTGTATCTGTTGTGATGAGTATCTTTCACTTAGTGGCGCTGACATTTGAAGAAGAGAAAATTTCAACTTAGAGACGAGTCTCTCACGTCTTATGTATAAACACGTGCACTATTTGCAATTCGGCAGATCAAAGCGGCACTCAACCAATGTTAACAACATTCAAATGTTAGCGTTTGGTGTTATCGGGGATGTCTGTTCCCCTAACCCACTGTCATTAATATTGATCTAGTGAGAGACATAACGTTTGCGAGAGTCGTTAATCATGAGCTTTATTGAAATAAGTGTCTTCTTGCTTCTGCTGGCTTCTTTCAAATATCGCATAAATCTAATTCCGTGCGGGCATCTGGTGTGTGATCAAATGGCATTACCTCACTCAGATATGTGCATTTTCTTAATAGCTATTAGCGCCGACAGAAGAGACGCGCTGTGGATGTTAATTCGGCTAGTTGCGTGAGTGGTTTGCGTCTTGCAGATAAAGTCGTGTGTTTCCGTTTTTAATCGAGCATACCCGTAATTTTCCGTCATTACTCGAACACTGCAATATATCGAGCGTTAACTGTTGATGAGTGGTTATATTTTATAGTCATTGATCAAGAGAAGACTAGCAGTAATCGGTCCTCAAAGGGCATTTAAATAACAGCTTGGGTCTGATTTAAACAATAAACTAAGCACCCCGTTTTTCACGTAAAGCAAACTCGACAGAATATTGAAATTTACTTTTCAGGGCATCATAGTAAAACATCATTAAAACTACTCAGAATACATCGTATCTGGACAAATTAGTAAAGATATACAAAGATGTAAACTACCAGAATGATATTTGACAGAATACACCAAACAAGAAATAACAGTCCGACTTCATAAACCGAAAGAAAAATAAAGTCTTCAAGAAAGTACCATCAAAATATAGACCAAATAATCAATGTTCAACACTTGTGTCACATAAAAGTTTTACAGTTTATGTTTTTAGCGATCGTTCAGTAAGACCGACATTTTATAGCCTGTGATGGAGGTAAAACTGTAAATAGTTGAACTCATTATTTCAGCTGACAGATCAATCTAAGTAAAATGTAGATAAGGTTGATTTAGCATGACCAAAATGACTGAACTGAAAATGAAAAATAAACTTTCAGGTATCATGACTGTTAAGTCTTTAAGACTGAAAATAATGATTTATGTCACGAGTATGAATTACTGAAGATAACATGACCACTCACAACAGATTCTGTTACAAACAACAACAACAAAAAATAAATAAAATAAAATAAAATAAATAGTCTTGGCTCCAACATTTCCACAAGATAGAAAGTACAATGATTCGCTTTCTGTATCACGTACACGAATGTGCATAACCCATAAGCACAGACAAACGTAACAAGATACATTAAACCGGATCTGCATTAAAGCAAAACTAAAAAGCTCACCATTCCAAATTGCAAATGAAAACCAGAAAATCCAGCCTTATTGAAATCAATAAATTAATACCTTCTATAAAACAATATATACTGTAAATTTCCAGTCCCTTATGGTGGTTTCAACCAAACCACTCGCAGGAAATTTCCGTTAAAGCTAACTTTATGAATTTCAGTCAAACACTTTCATGGATTCAGACAAAAACTAACATAATGATTTGAAACGAAACACCTTTAAGAAGTCATACTGAAGCTAATTTAATGAACTGCAACGAAACCATTTTTAATGAATTTAATCTAAAGCCAGCTCAGTGAATTTCAACTAGATATCCTTAATAAAATTCACTAAATTAAATTGAAAGTCACCTAATGAATTTGAAGCAAAATTAATCGGACTAATTTCAACCTAAATCAAACTAATTTGAACTAATGAATGACTGCAAGAAATGTCAGTTGCTGTATGAAATATACTTAATATTGACCAATGAAAATATTTTAATTCTTTCCTTACACAATGATAACGTAAACAGTGCTAAATCGCGTTGATGTATGGCAGGAAGGGCAACAAAAAACAGGTGACTACTATATTTATTCCGAGCAATAAGCTAAGAAATATATTATCAATGACAGTGAAAAAGACGTCAGCCATAAATTACCCGTCTTAGCACGTTTGATAAATTGCGCTCATGCAGGTAACGGGCACTGGCTTCCTTCAAAAGCCTAATTATCTGAGATATTTGTTAGTGTAACTTTTAAAGATTCCTGTAAACTGTCGCCCAGAGTGACATCACCGTCTCTCATCAAATAAAACCTCATGTGTGGGTCCGTTGTTTTAAGCCAAACGTCACAGAACGCGAGTTGCCATTAGTGAAATAATGGATAGACTTTGCCAACAGGCAGGAATTAAACTAAGCCTTTCTACCTTGAAAGATAGATGTTGCTGGTAATTAGATTTCGCCAGGTGTGGCGGAAAATGTATACGTAAGCGTGTCATATAACGCAAAGTAATTTATCATGTACGTATTTAGACACATGCAAATCATTATGTTAGATTCTAGAAGGAAGTAAGAAATGAATATGTTGGCGATATCGTTCTGGCTAAAAACTAACAGACACATGAAAAATCAAATTATAGGTAAAGAAAAAACATAATGAGAAATATTTCAAAAGGAGAAAAACAATAGTGTAACTTAATGAAAATATCTGTTTAAAAAAAGTAAAAATGAAATAAAACAAAACAGACAAAAAAAATTAAAATCGTTCAGTCAGTCAGTCAAATTAAATAAGTTAATGGTGATAAAGATGATAATGATGATCCTCATAACACATAGTTATAGGCAGGCGTTTGAATAATCAAACAACAACAACAAAATAGTAATAATAATGATAATGATGATGATAATAATAATAATAATAAGAAGAAGAAGAAGAAGAATATTATTATTATTATTAAAAGTAATTTAAAACGTAAACAGAAAACGTATATATATATATGTTAATAACAGCAAATACCATTTTATCAATAAATCTCCAAATTGAAATAAAAGAAATAAGTTCACATTTCTCGTCTGCAGCTATAAATGCCAATCATTTTTAACATATAAACAGCAGTACACCTTTAACAACTTCATTACGTAAAACAGATGGATATTGTCAACTGAAGAGGGAGGGAACCCAAACCCTCCGAAAAAAAATAATAACCCAACCCCAACAAGACCAACCTAACATCGCTAATGGGGTTGGCTACGCCAGATAAGTTGATATCGGCTGACAGACTTATTAGACAGAGTTCACCGTAGCAAATCCATGACAAGTTTCTCAAAGAAGAAACACAACTCTGCATTGGCGTGCTAGGTGATCACGTGAGACCACGCTTATCATATCGCGGGCTGCTCCTTGCCCCCATCTTGACGTATCTGCAGATAGGACAATCTGTAAAGCTAGACAACCAAAGGCCTACTGCTGTCGAATCGAGTATAAAACGCACTCAAACGAGACTTGTTCTCTCCTAGCTTTGACATTATCGCAGCAATACACTCTTCAGCTGGTGGCAAATAAAACTGTTTTTAAACCCATGCATGCCTGCCTTGTGTTACAAATCACAGTTGGTTTAGGATCTTTTTTTTTTTTTTTTTTTTTTTTTTTTTTTTTTTTTTTCCCCTCTCTTTTTGTTTTTCTTTCTTTCTTTTTGTGGTTACATATATGTACATGGAACTCGTCCGGCCTATGCAGATGTTGGCAGTTTGATTGCCAGTAAGATATGATGTATTTTTCTTTAACCTTTTTCATGCACATTAACAAACTGGTGCTGATGTCGCACTCCTTAGCACTGTTAAATGCAGTTCTCTGTTGGGGTTATGGCAGTTTAAAGAAAGGTGAAAGTTCGTTGTCCGGATAACCCAGGTAGTTTAACAAGTTCAAAAAAAAAAAAAAAAAGTATTTACATACTCTTGTATATAAACACAGATAATGTACAAACACACACACAGGCAAACACACACAAACATATACAGGCTATAAAGCTATAAAGCAAATAAAACATTATGTTAATTCTACGAATACATACTTAAGTTAAGTGCGCGTATTTTTATATAGTTCTCACAGTCAGTTTCTTAACCATATTTAAAATAGCTTTTTGAATTTTAGGCATTATTCTAAAGCATATATACATTTTAAAGTCGTCATTTTTAATGTTTATGTGTACATTTGTTTTAAGTGCATTTTTTTTAACATATATACTTTGCTTACATTCCATGTCAAATAAAATAATTTTTGATCATAACAAATTAGTTCTGCTGATAACATATTTGTCTACACTACTTATTTAGTTTGTAAAGAGATTACAAAATTGTAACCTGCAGACGGTGATAAAAAAGACCTTCAGTTAACTCAGATAATGATCATAATTTGAATCGTTAATAATCTTATTCAATTCGTTACATAAAATTTCTTCTTGATATTCATCATCACATACGGCAAATTCTATTACGATTTCCTCCAAGCGTCCAAGAAACATGCATTCTAGATGTAATATGCAAATCAAGGAAACAATGTGCCGGAGGCAAATAATAATAATAATAATAATAATAATAATAATAATAATAATAATAATAATAATAATAATAATAACAATAAAAATAACAATAACAATAACAATAATAATAATAATAATTATTATAATTATAATAAAGAAGGAAAAAAAAGAAAGAAGAAATATTAAATTATAATGCATAAAACTGTCACGTTGTCGGAAATTAAATGAAATATAATGATACCAATTATTATGTATTTGGAATAATTTCATGCAGCGGTGGGTTTCCCTTCAGACATATTAACAGAATAAAGAGCAATTCACTGTAATATGAGAGATATTAAAATAACATACATGTCTTGATTTATGAGCGTCATTGAAATACACACGGCCCATCATCTATGCCTCAATCTTTTTGTCGTTAAAACTTCATTATGGGTCTTTGATACTGAAATTAAATTGCTCGATGCAGCATTGAAAAATGCAGCCATGCATCATAAGGCACTTTTTTATTGCTTCTTTTCAGATACGTGCCATTAGAAACCAGCGTTATGCAGTTTGGAGATAGTCAAAGGCCGGCCATCTTGTTTTCACATCAGTGGTTAAGGTCAAATGTTCAGATGCTCATCTTTTGACTGTAATTCGAGTCAAACACGGTTTTTTTCTTTTGTTTTGTTTTAATTCATGCCTTTTTCGTTATTAAATAAATAAGTAAATAGTCTGAAACACACTGTTAGTAAATAAACAGAAAAGTAGGCCTACATAAAAAAAAAAAAAATAATAATAATAATAATTCTTATGTAGATTTCTATGAAAAAAAAACACATTCTAGCCTCCAGTGAGGATCGAACTCACGACCCCTGGTTTACAAGACCAGTGCTCTATCCACTGAGCTATAAAGGCTGTGTGCATGTACAGCTTCGTACAATAAACTGTGGGTGTGTTTGCAGCTTTAGTCATTCAAACGTGTATCTATATATGTAAAGTGCATGCACGTAGGCCTATTTCTTTTTTTGTTTATGCATATAAATAATCGTATAGTTTTGTTTGTATCTACAGCGCCAGCTCATAGACACTAACACATACACACAATGAAAAACTTAACAATTTTTGCACTGTCATTGAACAGAATTGTCATTTAAATAATCGGACTGTGTTTGAATAGAATTTCGGACCATGACTTTTCAAACTGTTAATCAGCTTAAATGCTTAACTCTGATAAATACTGTTTTAATCTCCAGAGATTTAACAGATAATTGTATTATCATCGTACTTAGCGCCTAACGATTATGTCATTTATTAGATAACCAGACGAGCCTGACAAACAACAGAATGTAAATAGATTAGTTCACATTCAAGTTTACATAAATATATTAAATAATTCAAGTAGTAAAATAAAAACAAACAAACAAGAACAAAAACAAAACAAAAAAAAAAATCATCTTTCTAGTAATAATTATATTATGTCTGCGAAAAACGTAAACATTTTGAATGTTACAATGCCATTTTGAATCAATGGGATAAACGTAAGAAAAAAATTTATTTCCTCATTCATCCTAGATGCCTTGTCGTGGTTAGGTGGATCGGTCCTTCTCATCGGTCATTTAATGAACTGTTTCCTTTTTACATATTCTCAGATATACGCTAAAAACACTCCAGTCTTATACATAATATATGTCTATGTTAGAAAATAATTCCAGAAGACAGAAAATCAGGAAAAATTATGCTTTCCTGCTATCTGAATAAACATATCAAAATTCATAGAAAAAAAAATCACCAGGTGTCTTCTTGTATTTCGTTATAAAAGAAAAAAAAAAAAAAAAGACTGACATATTAAAAAGTCTGGAGGCGTTGTCAAATGAGACGTTATTTCTAATTTTCATTCGTCTGTTAGTCTAGGTGGCAAAATCTCCACACGCGTTACAAATGATGTTGTCTGTTTTATCTATTTGAGATTTAATTATTCATCAACTAATTGTATCTGGTATGTACGTAGTCGTTTTTTTCTTTCTTGCTTTTTTTTTTTTTTTTTTTTTTTTTGTTGATTAGCCGCAGCTGGCTGTAGACAACCATATAAATGTTATCTGCGATGAAAATCAAACTGAAATCTCTGTAGGGCCACACACGTGTTGAGTTGCTCATTTCCCACTCAGTGACAGTTGATAAACTGTACGAGGTTTCGTTGACACATCCTGCTAAAGGTGTAGGAAAACCTGTCACGTACAAATTAGTGCCACACACAGCTTTTTGCCCTTATATGGCAAATGATAAGGTCGCGTTGAAAGACGTGATGAAATGCAAATAAAAGTTCCATTCCGACGACTGAGCAGTGCTCATTAATAACAAAAACGGCATCAATAATAACAGCAACAACAACAACAGTCATCATCATCATCATCATCACCATCATCATAACAACAAAAATAATAATAGTAACAACAATAGACGTCATCATCATCATCATCACAGTCATCATCGTTATTATTATTAAGAGTCAAAGTAGAAATGGATGTTGTGTGGTATGGCAAATATTGATGTATAAAATAAATAAAAATATAATGAAATAATATCTTATTGTTTTATTATTTTATCGATATATTTCTTTACTTTTATAACGTAATAGATGCAATATAATTTTAATAATCGCTAACAACAACAATAATAATGCTGACAGTAACACGAATAAGGCAGAAATAACAGTAATAAAGTAGTAAAAGTTTACGCAGTATTAGCAATATAGTGTCAGTGACAGTAGAAGTAGTAGTAATAGTAACAGTAACAGCAGCAGTAGTTATTTTATTAACAAGTACAAAATATCAAACAGAATTTAAAAAGTAAAGAGATTTTAAAAAATAAATAAATAAAAAATTATTGTTGTTGAAAAGAATAGATTAGTTACAAAAAAAAAAAAAAAAAAAAAAAAAATAAAAAAAAGAAAGAAAGAAACGAAAATACATTTTACTTTGATTTTGGAGGATTTACAATAACAAAACATTAAGTCCTTCCTTGTTTTCGCACCAGTGCCGTACTTTAGAATTTATCTTGTTAAACAATCGTTTTGTCCGAGCTCGGAACTCATATACATTACACCCAACTTGATCTTACGACATTTTAGTGCTTTCTCTTTAATTTACACCGACTAATCTGTACGAAGAAAGAAAATCTTTACAATGCTACGGTAATAAAGAAGGATGAAATCGTCTACTTTTCAGATTAAGGAAAATCCATTGCTGATCTTCTCTTGTAACTCTGTCCTATTAAGTGAGCGGCACCTGCTTTATTTGTGTGAAGACAGATTTGGTGTTATGTTGGAGAAACTTTAATGTCACTACCTGCTCCAGTAAGTCATTTCGATTGTCGGCATTTGTCAGGTCTTAATTGGTTTTGGTAACAAGATGCGAGAGCAAAGATTGTTTGGTACCTTTTTTTCTTTTTCATTTTCTTTCTTGTTTTTTCTCTTAGACTTTTGCTAAGCTGAATCACCGTGATGCAAAATTCTGTCCATTTAAAGAGACATCGATTGTGTGGCATTGATTTAGTAAATAATTATGTTCACAAAACGTATAATAAAGTGAGAATAAATATATACCGGCGTATGATTTTTTGTCACCGGCCATTCGATGGTTTTTGTTTAAGATTTTAACTGGTGGCTATGGTCATCCAAAATGTGGCGGAAAAACGCTTTAGTTGAACACACATACACAAACATACACACACACACACACACACACACACACACACACACACACACACACATATATGCATATTAGTATATTAGTCTGTATACTGAACTGTATTGAACGGTGCCATTATAAACAGCATTTAATAGACATTTCTTAAAAGAGGCATTTATAAGTATCTGTCTCTTTCTTTCAGTTTTTTTTTTTTCTTTCTCTGTTTTACAGTCTGTTCTTCTTTGTACTTTAGTCTCTTTTATATCTGCATTTTTATGTCTCGCTGTCCATCCAGATTTGCCTATAATGCGTAATATGTGACTCCCATTGTAGGAATGAAATACAGAAAGTTTCCATATAAACCTTTCACCGAAAGAAAATCCCTAAGCATTAGAAGTTAATACAAAGTCTTAGCCAAATAAATCATATAACACTGACAGGTAGCAGACAAATTACACTAACACGAATCAAATCTCTTGGGAAAAACTGCTTGATTCAAAACATCTCCTTTAACAGCGTCGTGGATCTTAATAGGTTTCTGTAGTAATTTATACGTAGACCTGATGTGACATATTCAGAGAGGTGATTGCTAAAAACATGATTACCGAATCAATTCTATTCCAATTTAGATGATTAACTCAAGGCAAAATGTAATATCTTAGATGATGGATTGTTTTTAAGTATTAGATTATTAGATTCATTTAAAGAATAGAAAAAATGCACTCAGCAAACTTTGACATAAAAGACAGTATTAGCTGCCACATTTTCGCATCCTAGACGAATTTTTTTAACGGTTCTGACTTTTATATATAAAATATAGATTAAGCTCTGAATTATGACTTTTCAAATTCAAGATGAGGTAAACAGAATTTTTAAAAAATCACGTGGAACCATTTTCGTTTGTCATCGGGAGCACATGACCTTCAAGGTAATGACGTCATTACTTGACAGAAAGTGCAAATGTGTAGATTTTGTCAAACTTAACACTCTACAACAGATGACGATCCTAATTGGACACCCATGCACTTATTTCTCTGCTTTTCATCGCAGAGTAATTGCTTGTCAGGTCCTATCTTTAGAGCTTTCAGCTGGCCTAGAGTTTTACTCATGTTTTGTGATCAGGAAAGCTATACCCCGACATCAAAGTGTCTGTATTTATCTAGGGAACTGCCAGGTTAAGATATGAGCGCAGATGAAACGTATAATTAAGGCTCGAACACACTAAATTGAACACATCAACTCTTAATCTGGGAAACATTGGCTGTCTGACTTTCTGTAACCTGCAGCTCGTAATTTTACGTCCGATAGCACTCGCACCCATCACAAATTGATAAATTAGGAAGTAGCAGTGTGGAAAATATTGCCCAAACCTGACAGCACGTCTACTTCATCAAGAGCAGATAACCCACGTTTAACAAGCCCCGCATCCTGGCCGTGTCAAACCGTAAATTGGTTGGTGTTGCATGTCGTTATTTAGAACACAAGGCAGAGAAGGTTACATACCACTATTAATTGTGTTTTGTTATTTATTGCACAAAAATGTGCTTGGTAATTGTGTTGGTGTCAAATGTGAAAAGAAAAAAGAAAAAAAAAAAAAAGAAGAAAAAAAATTAACAACAGAAAGGTATGTATATAAACAAATCAACAAGAAATAATTAAATAATAAAAACAGTTGGAAAAATTAAATATTGTATTAATGCATGTAACAGGATTCTGGGTGTAAAAAAGAAGAAAAAACAAAGAAAGAAAAAGATACGTACAAAAACTGACTCACTATTTAAAAGACCAACAAGAATTAACTAACTAAGTCATTCTTCACTCACTCATAAATTAAATATTTCGGTAACCTTTTCATTATTAACAGCCAAAATATGATAACAATATATATATATATATATATATATATATAAAAAAAAAAAGAACCTACAGTTTGCAGGCTACATATTCTTCGCCACTCCAAATAAAACCATTACACATCTTTTCCGAAATATTTTAAGGTTACATGAAAGAAGCTCTAAAGTTCAGGAATATACATAAACCTTTATCACACTTAATTCAAATCATTACTTCTCTTTTCACGTTCGTTAGCAAAAGGTCTGCTGCAAAATAAAATGTTTTTATTGCATAAAAGTGAAACAGTTATTTGCTGTAACAAATATAACTATCTCTAAATTCTCTTGATGTTTCTATTTTAGTCTTTAGAGATTTTACAAAGGGACTACATGTTTCGAACCTCTTTTGTGGGAGAGTAGGCAATATTACACTTGCTTGTTTGAACAAGCCGTTATTTTGTGCAATTTCAAGAATCTTGGAAGTAAATAAACATACTACTGAGTTAACATGTTAAAATATTAACTGAAACAAATAAACGATCCAAGATACACAAATATTCAGACGCCCGATACATAAAGATACTCTTTCGTATGCAGATACAAAAAGATAGAATAAACAGCGCACATATAATTACGCCTGAGAATATTCTCTGACATCACTCATAACATTCTTACATTAATTTTCAACACAGCCTTCTTCTTTATCGTTATTTAGTGTTAACGTGATTCACCTATCATGAATATTAAAGTTGTTGAAGTGAGAATGGTCGTTAACGTCTGCAGTTAAAAACATGCCTCGGTGTTTTCTGTTACCACCTACCAGTGAATTACCGTAGTTCATATTTGATTCAATTTGTTTATTTGGCTGCACCGAAAGCCATTAATTTCGTACCAGCTGCCCGCTCAAAATGCTGATTTATGCAACACATGAAACAAAACGACAGCAATTCTAAGCCGTTTATTTTAATAAAAGATTAATAAACGTTCCGGCTAAAGAACGTGTCTGTTTGGTAAACCTTTTGAAACGACAGGGTGCACAAGGCTTTGCTGTTAGATGGAGCAACGCGATAACATTTGAATGTTAATAATATATCATTTAACTTGCGCTTTGATCTCTAGAATTAACTGCGACGTGGGCTTATTTCCAGGTCTGAAAATGTCTGCAGAGTGTCAGCTTAGTTTTCTAGAGCACAGATCAGGTTTGGTCCCTCTGAGCGCCAGTGCTGCCAGTCGATGAGATAAGACGTCAAAGTAATGTGAATACGAGTGAATATAGTATATACAATTTGCATTCGTTGAAAACGCACGTCTGTACATCTGCTGGGAAGGTGATACGGGCTGGGTTTTTTTTGTTTTGTTTTGTTTTTCTTTTTCCGTTGGTTTCGTTTTTCGTACTGACACCTAACTGCTGTTGGCACTGACGTATTTTATGTTTTGTGTTTATTAAAAGATGATGATGAGGTGAAAGGAGAGACAGATCGGCGATAGGAAACTCTAGTTTTGTTAAAAACAATATTTCATTATCGTTTTTCTTTCTCTGTTTTTTTTCTTTCTTCTGACAGTGCTGTGTTATTTTGTTATTTTTTTTTTTTTTGTATACAAACTTTAATGTCATTATTTAGCGACTGACATTCAACATATTTTTTTTTTTTTTTTTTTTTTTTTTTTAATAACAGAACTGAACTTAGTAGAAAAGGACTTATATATAAATCTAACACATACGCGGAATTTGGATCAATCGTCTTTGACAGTCACTTATAAAATATTTCCTGTTCCAACTTGCATTCAATTTCTTAGGCTGAGAATGTAGAAAGAGTATAAAGAATTGATATCAAACTTAAAAAAATATACATTAATAAATAAAATAAATTAATTAGAAAAAATAAAATTAAAAAATAAATAAATGTTAACTAAATTAATTAATATAAATTATAACAATTATTGTTATGTGCCGCTGTTCACTAAGGTCTCCAGACGAGTAAGTCTCTTAAGATGTGACTATGTGTTATGAGCAAATAAAAATAAACTTTTTGTATATACACATCAGAAATCATGCTAAATAAGTATTTAAAACTATTTAATATGGACCAATTGTTATCATTGAAATCATGCTTAAAACCATAAATCATCAGTATTTAAAATTACTTTAATATGCATTAATAATGGACAAAGGGAACAACAAAATCATCATTAGTAGTAGTAGTATTTATTTATTTATTTAATAACCAACTGGAAAAAATAATCATTAGATATTGTTTTATTTATTTATTTAATAACCAACTGGAAATAATAAGATATTGTTTTATTACAAATTAATGTCAAATATTTGGTTTTTGTGTTTCTGTTAATTGTTATCATCATTATCATTAAAATTATCATCATCATCATTATCATTATTATTATATTTATAGTTAGTTAGTTTTATTATTTTTATTTTTGTCTTTTAGGCAGATAATTATTATCATCATTCAGTGTTTCTATTAATTGTTATTATCATTATCATCATCATCATTCATCATCATTTCATCATCATCATCATTATTATTATTTTATAGTTTGTTATTATTATTTTTTTTTTTCGTTTAGGCAGATAATTATGAACTATTATCGAAAATCTTTGGAAATAAAAATGGCCAAATCTTGGTGGCTGGCGAGGAAATGAAGCCAGTGAATTTGCCAGTCGATAATCAAGTGGCTAATTAGGCAACACACTCGGGCTAATCATGCCGAGGAGAAAGCACGACAATGTACAGCGCGGCTGCCTTGTTCTCCTATTACAAACCAGAAGCATTTGTCCTTATTTATGAGTGTTTTTCTGCAGCCGACTAGACACAATAGTCAGGTCCTAATTAACGCGACCAAGAAGCAGCTTTGGTTATCGAGCACAATTAGCGTGTTTGTGCGGTGGGAAAATGATTCAATAACCTTGCTTTTGATCCGACGTGCGGCCAACATTTCCTCAGTGATGTACGACCATAAGGGCACGGAGTCGTCTCCCGTTCTGCAGCTCTCCGATTCCCTGAGCACACTTTGATTAAACTCTGCCTAGGAAATATCACAAAATTATAAGCCATGGGTGATCCAGGGACACCAAATGCCATCCGCGGATCATTCCATCGGGCATAAATCCCGCAAGGCCGCGATCTCTCAGATCAATAGCTCATCCCGAAGGAACAAGAGACGGATGATCGCTGATAAGTCAGTAATTTGCAATCAATCATGTTGCTGGCCGCCTCCGAGGACGCTTCGGTTGATGCCTTGTCACATTTCTTTCCTCTGATATTGAAAAGGTTCTGGCTTCAGCTAAATTGTCGCGCCAGTTCATCAATGCGCGACTTGACTGAAGAGATCATTTAAATTTGAATTGGTTATTCTTGTTATTGTATCCGCGCAAGGGGTATGGACGTTTGCATTTGTCAAGAGTACCACTTTAATCTGGTGTCATCAGCAGAGATAAGGCAAAATGGACTGGGATATTGATCGCGGCGGGTACGGCTTGGTTTTAATGTGAATATTTATCAGACTTTGTCTCATTCCCCTTGTCAGATGGTATTGCACGGGAGAGATCAATTTGTACCAATGAATTGTTTCTTTCCGTTTACAGCCCACGAGTCCAGTCAGAAGAAGGACACTTCATTCAAACTAGTAAACGCAAATTTGCACACTAGAATTTATTAGCAAAGGACAAGTAACAACCAACAGCTTTTAATTATATTTTTCTTTTTGGTATGCTTTCAACAGTTAAAAAAAAAAAAAAAAAAAAAATAATAATAAATAGAGTAAAGAAAATAAAGAAAACAATACTGCAATCACAACGATATCGACAACTGTAACAAAAACAGTTAAATTATGATGATGATAGTAGCTGATTTCATAGAAAAATTAATATTTTGATATATATATTTATCAGACTTTGTCCTTAAATCTAGACATATAATTACGTTATTATTATTATTATTTATTATTATTTTATTTATTTATTTATTTATTTATTTATTTATTTATTTATTTATTTATTTAATTTAATTTTATTTAATTTTATTTTTTTCAAATTTAATTTGTACCATAGAATGCGCGGTTTTACAATGGATTTATAACTGATGCATTAAAGTTATTTATTTCTTTTGTTTTCCTTTGATTTGTATTAACTTCTGAAAATACCAGAGGAGATTAAATCAAACATTTCAAATAAATATTTTTATCTAAATAAACAAATGCTAAATTTGCAATAATTCTATCAGTAATAGAAAAGGATAAATTTAAAGAAAAACGGCAATAAAAATATTAATAAGAATGTAATAGAAAAATATATATGTAAAAAAAAATAAAATAATAATAATAATAAAAGGCTGTCAGAGAGAATAAAGAAGAAAGAAGGAAGAATGAAAGGAAAAACAAAACAGGCAATAAAATAAATAAATACTGCTACTAGTGCTACTGGGGCTACTATTACTACTACTACTGTTACTCTTCCTTTACAACAATAACAGCAGCTTCTTTTACCACTACTACTACTACTTAAACTGCTACCACCTTTACAATAATCTCAACAATAACAGTAACAACAACAAAAATAACAACAGTAACAACAACAAAAATAACAACAGAAGCAACAACAATAACACAACAACAGCAACATTAATAATAACGATTATGACAATGATCATGATCATATTAATAATAAAATGTATTCTTAACAACACTAACAAAGGAAACATCAGATACGGGATGGAGGAAAAAACGAAGTATAACGTAAAAAATGTTTTATTTGAATTGTATTTTTAAAACATTTTTTTTTTCGGTGGGGGGAAGGAGTTTGCTATAATGCTTCTCAAAAACTAGAAAATCTCTTGGGTTCAACGGCAGTGAGTTTTGAGCATCCATTAATTTTGTGTTATTGTCACATATCATGTCATATGCCATCCATTATCACAAGTTTTCTCGGCCACAATTGCCGAGAAATGGATGAATAAATCCAGGGCTATCCATTATAACTGACAAAAGACTTTCAAATAAAGTCTTTTTTTTTTTACTGTTTGACAGTTATGATTATGCACTGATGTCCATTGTCGAGGGAGAAAAACCTTTAAGCCTCGGCAGTATTAAATATTGATAATATGGGTATTTTTGATCATCGTGTGTTTGTTTGTGAAACATAATGAATATAAGTTACTGTCTATTATATCAGTTGGCTGTGTTTTCTTTTCTTTTTAGTGTGTATATATATGTATGTATGTATTTATGTATTTATGGTTGTATGTATGTATGTATGTATATATGTATGTATGTATGTATGTATGTATGTAAGTATGTATATTTCTATGTATAACTGTAAATACTATATAACTCAAAAGATGTATAATCTACATAACTACAAATTCTGAATCAAATATCTTTAAACCTGTGTGTTTTGCTTGTGCCTGCATATATGTGTGTGAGTGTTTAAAATTCAGTATCATTAATATTAACTCATATACGCCATATGTATTAATATAATTCGATGGGTTAGAATAACTAAATTATTACAAGTTTACACAAAGAATATCAATAACGTGCGTCTGTTGGAAAAAGACTCGAAAAGTTGGCTAACGTCGGCAACAAATACTATAAGCCTAAATAAATATTTATAGATTTTGCAGTAAATCACGCTGTTTGTTAATTCATATGTCACAGGCAGACACTCGGGCGCACAAACAGAAAGAAAAATACATACAGACAAAGGAACTGATAGACAGAGGTTAAACCTTGGAATTAGGACTGTCAAGTTCTAAGATCAGATCTTGCTATTGTTCCGTACCAGACCTGTGAAACTAATACATCGACTCTTCTAAGAATATTTTCTAACACTGTAATATAAGACTGTCTAAGATAGATGTTTAGAACTGAATGCAAAAGATAGATATTAAGAACTAAATGCAAAAGATAGATATTAAGATCTGAATTCAAACGATAGATATTAAGAACTGAATTCAAAGTGATGCATATATTTTGCATAATACTATCTTGACTAGATATTAAAAATCACCTATACTAACCTGAAATTGTCTAAGTTATATATTAACAAGTACTTGTTTTTCTATATATTATAAAAGTTATCTTGGAATAAAACCAGTACCTACTGCTTCCTACTCCAAATGATTACGTAATTCAATGGTACAGATCAGTAAAAGTTTGGTGGGTCGACTGGTTGATCCTTTTTGGTGAACCTGCTGGACTATTTCTTGTTCCAGCCAATGATTTATACGGTATGGAGCACAAAAAGAAATCTCTAGATGGAAAGAGTAGACTACCAAGTGGCGGCAGCTGGATTTCTACTTCGTTATCCGAATTTTATTTAACCATTTGTACAAGGCTACATAACCGTCCTTAATAATAAATGTTTAGTATGTTATTACATAAAACATTTCCTTCCTTCCTTTAAATGATTACATTCTGTTTGTGTGAACATAAAACATAATCAAGTTTGTATGTTTTAGGATCTACTATCGATTCCCTATGGTTTAATTATTAAAAATAATTTAAGTAAGTGTATGCAGAATATAATATGTACAGTTGTTTCATACATCATTACTGTAAAGCGATTATTTACTCGACATTATATTTCAAAAATTTACATACATTAAGTCTGGCGAAATGAAATAAAATTGTCATCGAAGTGTATTAAATATATAGTTTTTAATATGAAATAAAATTAGAAGATTTTTTCATGAAGCTCTGCGCAAAGAAGTCATACGTTCGTGTAAAACTTTTTATCGAAACCGAAATTTATTCTTAGAGAGAACACAGTGTGCTGTATATATGTTTTTTCAGGTATTGGATTCCACCTTGAATTTAATTATATATTTAAATCTTCTGACACTCTTTAAATAAGAGTGAAGAAAATATTTACCTAACGATATAAAATGCATCTTATCCATTTTAAGCATTGTTAAACTAGAATATGATATTTAGTTATTTAATTAGGGATATATGTGACAGAGTGTGTTCTCCACGGTAATATTTATTTAGTTTTAACTTTTAAATAGAACTGCACATATTTATCTTTCACACTATACTTTATAAGAATATAGTCATTATTATTTACTGTGAAACACTTGATCCTGAAAGGGGAAATCTATAAATGGCTGGCAATGGAGAATGATCCTTTGACTTTGGGAATATCAAAGTGACACCCTACTGGAGTTCTTAAACCTTTTTCTTTCACGAATAAGACAGACACGAACACTTTTTTTCGTGGTTAATTTGAAAAATATGAAATAGTGTGATGCAGTGTCTTGCTAGAATTTTCGAAACTGGCACTATTATCGTCTGAAATGACATTAGATAAATGTGATTGAGCACTGGTGAGACAATTCCATTTATTCTTATCAATTCATCTTAGTTGAAACGACAAGCCAATAAATGAACACATTATAGACCTGTCATACAGGAACGGACAAGCCAATCAGCGAAAGCGTCACATCACTTGTCAAACGTCACAGTCGAAGAACGAGAGTTATTATCGTCACATTTTTGGAATGGGTTTAAAAATAGGGATTGAAATGACTAAGTAATGGAATTTTTTAATCACACTATCTGTCAAATAACGCAGAGTTATTGTTCTTACATTTATGAAAATAAATACTGCGAGATCATACAAACAAAACACGAAGACACACACGTTTAATTGTGTAGATGTCTCGCAGACAACAGTCTGTTTTAAATTAAGCGCGTTTCCCAGCATTAAGTATCTACATATTGTTGTTGTTGATATTGTTGCTGCTACTGCAGTTGTTCTTGTTATTACTACTACTACCACTATTACTACTACTGCTACTACTATATCTGCTATTATTATTATTATTATGATTATTATTATTATGGATTTTATATAATCATCCATTTTACATTGGATTTGACATGTTCGCGTCTGAATTGGCGAAATCATCGCTTATGACACGACACTTGATGCAGACATTCATTGTTTGTAACAACATTACAAATGAGATAACACTTCAAAGTGTCGTTCAATACTAACAACCAAGCCTAAAACACACTCTGTTTTCCCGTGATTTTATTTTCTTTGACGATTCTTTTTTTTTGCCACAGTGACTTTTATACATATTCTTTTTCCAAACACATTAAGTCTGACTGACTATTGATTACAAACATATTGTATATTACTGGTAAGATCAATTTTAATCTTTACTGCAACTAGTGCTGTTCTTCTATTATTACTACTCCCACTACTACTGCTGTTGCTGCTGCTGCTCCTAACACAACTACTGCAAATGTTATTGATGTTATAATGATGATAAACACATTTTCTGCGTTGCGTTTATAAGTATAATGTCTTTGTGTGTGTGTGTGTGTTTGTGTGTGTGTGTGTGTGTGTTTGTGTGTGTGTGTGTGTGTGTGTGTGTGTGTGTTTGTGTGTGTGTGTGTGTGTGTGTGTGTGTGTGAGTGTGTGTGTTTGTGTGTGCCTGCGTCTGTGTACAATACACCACCATTCCTAATTAAAATCTACAAGGAGCGACATCGAGGAAGGGAAATAGGGCAGCAAACACAGTTCATAATGTCGTTAACTGTCGAATTCCGTCTTTAAAAATTTACAAAAACATCATGCTTGAATTATTAAAGAGACCTTGTCGGAGACGGTCACGTGACAGACACGTTAAATATTCCAAACGACTTCAGGTGTACGACACGGAACAGCCCGATTCAATTTATCAACTCTTCTGGCTTGACTGGTCACTTGAAGACATGTTTATTAGCGTCTGGTTACCACTGCATGCGTATTACAACTCCAGCAGTCATGAAAATGATACATTTATTTTAATAAATAGCGAAAATGAGCAGCAGTTTATCACTGAATGGTTTTTCTATGCTAATAATTCTCGTTAGTTTTCTTCCTGTGTCGACTCGTGGGAATCATAAAAATCTTTGATCATTCCCATGGAAATATAATTTCTGTATTTTAATAATGTATGCTTTTAGCAGCGACTTTGTTCGATTCGGTTTTTAATTTCTAGTTATTTTTTTTCTCCCACACTATATTTCTTTCAAGTGTTTTTATTTAACTGGAAAAAAAACAAAAAACATACAAACCCTACCCAATACTATTAATAATAAATAAATAAAACCAACAACAACAAAAACAACAAACATATCCCATCTTTCATTTACCTCATACAATCGTTATAACAGATTACACTTTAATAACAATAATAGTAGTACTAGTATTATTAATAATAATATGTGCATAAGCTCTAGATAAAGTAGTAGTAGCAGTAGTAGCAGTAACAGTCGTGTTATTATGCTGTAAAACTGTTTATTTCATATGTTTTATTTAAATAGGTTTAAGTCTAATCAGAAAATTCATAATTGCGGATAATAGAAGCATATGCTGTAAAATCATAAGATAGAGTGAATCTAAAACAATGTCAAAAATGATTTTAAAAACCCAGATTTCTAGTCCTTTATATAAAACATGTTATAACTTTCTTCGCTAAACTTCCGGTAGCAGTTTTCATGGAATAAAACTTACAGTGATTTAGCTTCTTCATTTATCTTAACCAAGTTACATTTGTTTCTACACAGCTTTGTGCCTGCTTGAAGTTTACCAAAATTAAAGAAAATCGTGTTGAATTTGGCTGAATTAGGTTCAGAGTAAAAAGACAAATCTGTAGCTCAGTAATTCCATTTTGGTGCATGACGAAATCCATCATTGTCGTAAATCCTGACAGTCCGACTAATGTCGGCAATCTCCGTTTAAGAAGCAGTCGGGGCCCAATTTGGGATCGGATAAGAGAGAAAATTCTACAAATCATTTTCTTTGCTGAAATGTAGTTGAAGTTAAAATTTAATGTATAAAGCTGTTCAATATAGTAATCAATTTTGTTATTAAATTAAATAAACAAACAAACAAACAACATACATACATACATAAATAAATAAATAAATAAATAAATAAATAAATAATAGCAGAAGTAGTAGTAATAATAGTAAAACTATTTAGATGGACTGTTAAAAAGTGATATCTAAACAGATGACAGTATTATTGCAGAAATCTAATTGGTACCATCGCAGATGCTATGCAGTTTGATCTAGCTACTGAAACATCCCTAACAAGTTACAGTGTTACTTACTGTGCAGTGTATTTATAGTAACAGTACTATGACGACTATGACATTACTACTGCTGCTACTGCCATTAGTACTATCGCCACCTTCAACACCACAATTACCACTACTACTACTACTACAAGCAGATTATTATCGTCATTGTTTAGTAAGCATCCCGGTATGGCCCATTTTGTACTATACAAATAACTACAAGTACCGGACAGACCAGAAAACCGGAAGTTTTTCCCATACGCTACTTTCATAGTTCGCAGGCGCGGGTGTTGTCCTCACCAGACCGGAACTACTCTTTCAAGCCGCGTGGCGTTCATTCACTCGCCGCATTGTTTACGTATCGAGTCGCCACAGTTGTGTATCGTCAGTTTCCTTTATATTTTAAAGTTTAAAATGTTTATGCCTAATTATTTACGTATTTAGATGCCTTGGTACCTCAGGCCTCAAGCCCCAATGAGTTCGGATAATTGGTCCGGTACCTGTATAAGCTGTTTATGGCATAACAATGGCTGAACACAGTATTTCTCAAAACCGTCACATGTTCTTTAGCTTTAATAATATAACAAGAGAGAGAGAGAGAGAAAAAACTTTTAGGAAGCCTGGTTAACACAAAACAAAACAGTATAAAACATAAGATTAATTTCAGACTCCTATATAACTGTCATTGATCTAAGCTGCGACGATAAAACTGTATAATTTATATACAAATTGTTCATGACACGTAAGCGCGAGAAACGATCAGATAACAGTTCTGAAGATTTGTTTGCAGCAGTTTTATGATGTCTTGAAGTGTCTGACATTTATTTCTCTTTTTAACAAACAGCATTAATAAATTTAACAATCAGCTTGAATTTATCTGCAAAATCCATTACTGCTGGTGCAAAAAGTTAAAAAAACCCAAAACATTCATGAATGTCATTAAATTTTGTATTTATCTGCAGAACGTAATAATCTTATGTTACAAGTTGTAAATTAGAATAAATTGAATTAAAAAAAATGACCTTGAGTGAACAGATACAGATTCAATCATATACGTAATATAAATAGATAAAAGATGGAAAGAAATTGCATGGGATATATATATATACATACACTGAGAGAAAGAGAGAGAGAGAGAGGGGGGATTTTAGAACCTATTTTGAGCCTCTGAGAACTTTGCCGTTAATCTCGATCTCAACTTTTATTCTTTTTTCAGGCAGATTTACAGCCTTGCACGCGTAGATAGATAATACAAGAACCATCATGTTTGTCTTCGTCGAAGTAACGGGGCGCCCTCTGGTGCTGACCATGCCGAGATATCAACCAGAGGATTGTTGATTTAATATAGATAGTGCCAGAACCATGTCCCGTAACTCCTTATCATGTCGCTAGATCGTGCAAAAGCCCTTTTGTTTTCAATCAGACCAATTACTTGCAGTTTTGATTCATTTCACGTTGTCAATAACACAGTTTAATTGAGTGTAATGCAAACGGCGCGGGATCTTCGTGAATGCAGCAACTGCGAAATCAGCCACAGCTTCCAGGCGTCTTTCTGCTTGACGTTTCCATTGCGATCAGCATCAAAGGGAATCAAAAGTACCTTGCACGTGTATAACGACATTTCACGTGGTTTTGATTTACTCGTTCAAGGATAAAACAAATAATTATTATAACATGAACAGGTTTTTAAATTATGGAGAAAGAGAGAGAATGGTACAAAATATACCTATTTTTAAGTAGAAAAAAAAAGAAGAGAAAAGAACAAAAAAAGACAAAAAGGACAAAAATAATAATTAAAAAAAAAGAAAGGAAATAAAATCAACACATTTACTGAAAGAGATTAAACAAAGTTTGATAAAGACAAAGATTCGAAAATCTGAAATCATTATTCAAAAAATGTTATTGTGATGAAAAGATAGTACTGGTTTGCTTAAGCAGTACTATTTTTTTTCTTAAAACTGAAAACATAAATAGTTAAAAACTAAAAGTAATATTTAATGTAGTTATACAACACCAGTTACACACACACACACACACACACACACACACACTCTCTCTCTCTCTCTCTCTCATATAATCGCACAATACACAAAAGGACACATCAAAACTGGATAAATAAAGAAGACTTTTATTACTGTACTTGAATATGTTAATTTTCAGGATCAGTTAGGAAGACATTCAACGATACTTTCCTGTAGATATATTTATATATGTTTTACTCTTGCTCTTTTTTTTTTCTTCTTTTCTCTATGTTCCCCCAGCTGCTAGTGGTCTCAGTCGTTTCCAGTCTCGGAGACGATCAGATTGCATTCCATACCAAACGTCACTTTGTGTAATAGCTTCTGTGTATCTTATTTAGGGTGACATAATTTACCAGGACAAGGAGGAAATGGATCGTGTATCGTCTTTTGCCGTCCGCATGTGAGCAATTCGTGTTGAAGACATGCCTGACTGAACGAGCTGTTTGACGAAATTATGACTAACACAAATATGATCACGGTTGACAAATTGAGATTGCGCCCTACACTTGAGATGCTTTTCCATTTTCATTTCAAAGCAGGGCGAACAAACGCATCTGTCAAGGCAGAATGCTCGCCCACAAAACCACTTGTCATAACCGCCAGCTTTTTTGGCGACGGGTCTATCGCGGAGCGAACTTATTGTATGCAGTCGTTTGGCCCCTCCTGTTGGGCTTTGTCACATTCAATTAATACGGCTATTCTGCCTGTCTGGCGTTGAATATTTGCTGCACCGAATCCTTTCAAATGCGGCGCCGAACTTTTGTCTATAGTGCACGCCCTGCTAACACTGATTAAGTTCAAAAGAGCAGCAGAAACAGTAGTGACAGGACGACATTGTTCGGACGAGTTGCCCATCGTGAAGAGCCGTGCTGCACCGTAGGTGTTGTAATATCTTTAGACATGTCATTTAGTTTGGGCAGAGACGTGGACGGATAATACCCGCGGGTTGTCATCATCGGCGCCGATTCCTCGGTTAGTTCGCAATAAAGACTCGTCTGAGTTTGAACTGGATGCGGAAGGCTGAGCACAAAGTTGATGTGACAATCCATCTTGTCAAAATAGCATTCCTGAAAATAAGATTATAAACAGAGTCAGCAATATGATGATGATTTAATTATTTCAGTGCTGGTCTTATTTCTATTCTTATTGTGCTGTGAAGGTTTTGTGGAGTCGTAGAGTGTAGATATGTCTGATAACTATGAGGTAGAATAAAAAAGATAAGACGCCTTTTTTTTTGTCGGACAGTTATGTTTTCTCTATGAATAAAATAACAAAACAATAAAATTAAATAATTAATTGATTTTGCTTGTTTCTTTATGTATTAAAACCTATTAGTTTTCAGGTGATATTATTCAATTTCATCAGTACTCAGGCAAATAAAAAGGATAGTTTGTGTATGTGAGTGCGTGTGTGCATGTGTGAAAGAAGGAGCTCTCTCTCTCTCTCTCTCTCTCTCTCTCTCTCTCTCTCTCTCTCTCTCTCTCTCTCTCTCTCTCTCTCTCTCTCTCAAATCATTAACTTAAATCTAACCACACACACAAGTGCATATACGGCATCCAGTGAAATATTCCATGGAAATACAGTTAATTCATTATTTATTCTCGGCAGACTTGATGAAGTGAGTTGAAGCTTCGCAGACGCCCGTGGGACTCAATAATAAGAGGGGATTCAACCGACAATCAAAGACAATTTTATGCCACTTTCCCTGATGTAGCTGCTTGTTTGCTCGTCACTAACGATTTATTTCCTCTACATAACTTTAATTTATTCTCGCTAGCTGGTTAAGCTGCGGTATGAGCTTTTGACAAATACGCACCACAGTTTTCACCCTTGGGCCCAATATCCGCAAACAGAACTGTGATTATCCAGGCATACAAAAGGATTGCCTTGGTTGAAGCCAAGTTGGTCTCATCAAGGTCAAATATGCCCGAGGTGAGAAGCACGTTGGGGAAAGAATAAGGGAGATAATTTGGGAAGTCACTTGGATGGCGATTGAAGAGTTCCGCTGGAGGCATGGAAGCCCTCCGTGGCCCTACTTGAAAAGCACTGATTGTCAGTTGTGTGCCGAATTCTGTTTTTGAGTCGAAGTTACAATGCTTCATTTAATTGTAGGTTAAAGGGCATAATTATAATTTTTAATTATTTCAATTTTTGCCACTTGCTTCATGTGTCACACAGTTTAGAGTTAATGAACATACACTGACAATGATTCGATTGTGACACTGCTGCCTTTAGTAATAAACATTTTAATACTCAAAATTTATGTGTATATATTACAAAACAGTATTGTATCTTTTATCTATTTTCTCTTATCACAACTTTTGATATTTCCTGGCATTAGCGAGACAATTTTTTATTACACTGCGCCCTACTCTTGAGAAGCCACATAAAATATATAGAAATAAAAAGAGACCCTGGGACCTGTCAAATTTTTACATTAGGAATAATGTATGTGATATTTATAAACATATAGACATGTGTTAATATAAGCAACAAAGATAACGAAGTAAATGGAAGTAGGGGTAAAAAGTATGTGTGCATGAGTGAGAAATAGAGAGATAGTTATATTATTATTATATATTTATTTATTTAAGTTTTATTTATTTATATTATATAAATATACACACATACATACAGAGAGAGAGAGAGAGAGAGAGAGAGAGAGAGAGAGAGAGAGAGAGAGAGAGAGAGAGAGAGAGAGAGAGAGAGAGAGAGAGAGAGAGAGAGAGAGAGAGAGAATTTCTGTAGCGTAGGAGCAGTCTTAATGATAATGCCGGAATATTATGTAAATACACATGCACACATATTCTTTTAAAATAACGTATCTAATGAGTTTTCGAAGAATATTTGTCTTCATAAGGAAAGTCATGCAATATTAAATGAATATTCACAACACGGTGGCGTCCTTTACCACTCTTGGCTTGCATGGTGATTGAAATATATTTTATTGCATGCAATTCTTACATCTTTAGATTTTGTTATATTATATTCTATTTTATTTGTCAAAATGATTTTTTAAATTTTATTTATTTTTTTTTTTTTTTTTTATTATTATTATTTTTTTATTATTTTTTTTATTATTATTATTTTTTTATTATTATTTTTTTTTTCTTTATCATTATTTTGTTTAATGCATATATTAGAGTGAATGTATTTGCATGTATTTGCGTAGATTTTAAAATTTTAATGTAGATATATGTTTATATTTAATTAATGAAGGTGTATGTTGCATAATTATTGGTGTGGAGGATTTCAGTTCAGTAGAGAGGAGGTAATAGAGATATACACAAACAGGGAGAGGAAATACACAGATATATGTACATAATAAATGAAAAAAAAAAAATAGGAATAATAAATAAAATAAAATAGAATAAAATAAAATAAAATAAAATAAAATAAAATAAATTAAAATAAAATAAAATAAAACAAAATAAAATAAAGTAAAGTAAACAAGTAAACAAATAAATAAATAAATACAAATATCACATTTAATCTGACATTATTTTCTCACAATAAACAGGTCTCGGTAGTTTAAAGGTTTAACCAGCCTTTTAATGTACACTGTCACATAAAAGCCAACTGTTAAGCATTTACAGACACCAACAGGTTATGCCAAATGATAGATAAAACGTAAAATAGAGACAATTTCTGAATGAACCGTATTATCGGGACAGGTAAATGGTCGTAATAAAATTTACTAATGTCTTGCTGTAAAGAAACGAACAGTTACGTCCAACTACTTGAAGCAATATGTCACCTTTGGTCGATAAATTTGTATTACGCGTGTCTTCCAGGGTGGAATAAATTAATTTCACGCTCGAAACGACGTAGTATTGTGTATATTTTTATAATGCCATACAAAATCGAAAATATCTTTGTGGCACCAGCAGGCTTCTTCTTTCGTAATCCGTAGGTGTTAAAATGACCGATTTATTAATGATGTCCCGTGGGCTTTATAATTAAATAATTATTCAGGCAATACCAATAAAAATCAGCTGTTGTATCACTGATATGATTATAACAGGTTTCGGCTTGAAAGAATATAATAATAATAATAATAATAATAATAATAATAATAATAATAATAATAATAATAAAAATAAAAATAAAAATAATAAATATAAATAAAGAAATAAAGAAATAAGTAAAGAAACAAACAAACAAACAAACAAAAAGAATTTGTAAAACTGTATGTATGTATATGTAATTGGGCTGCATGGATGGATGAATGAATGGACGTATGTATAAATTATCCACTAAAATTTACAAGCAGATACAGACAAACAAACGGACAGAATAGAAGAAAAGAAATGTCACAAATGTCCTGTAAACTAAAGATTTCTAGTTTATTTCAGTTATATATATATATATTGCTACTATAGTAATGATGAAACAGAATTTATTTATTTATTTATTTGTATTATTTTCCTTCTTAAACAAAAGATCTACTTTATTTTTCACTTTCCCGATAAATGCCGCACTATCATTTTTCCAGCAATGTTTGCTCTTTTTCTTTTTTATTACTTAAATGTAAAATTCGCTTTCAGAATTGTCTGTGAGCAAATGCTTCTACGAGTGAGCCATAATTCATCCACAAAAAACACTGACTGACACAAGCCAAGCTGTTTTCCAATCATCAGAGCTCGTTAATATTTAACAGTCCAGAACAGACGCGCAAAAAGCAGAACTGTTAACGTCAAAGCTCAGCGCGAGTTGAAGCCGTCCAACCCAAACGTTGGTACCCGATCACCCGAGTCTTATGAAGAGAAATAATTAGGAATAGAAAGAATGATTAATCAAATGAACTTAGTGGTGTTTCTGTCAACGGATGCCCAAACAGAGCTTTGATCTCCAACTAATAGGTGCAGAGGGTTTACGACTTTGCACATTGCATTATTTTTTAACTGATTGACAAAACTCATTAACAATTTAAGACTTGTTTGTAATAAGAGCTCGCTGACAAGTGCGAGTTAGAGATGTCTGCCATGTGGGCTGGCAATAACGAGAGCAACAGAAATAGATTGTCTAAACGCATAGCAACAAGAGTTAAAAAGAAAGATGGAAAGTGTGGGGAGGCACAGCGAAAAAAGGAAATGCCGAGCAGGGGGAGTCGAGAAAGGTAAATAGAGAGAGAGAGAGAGAGAGAGAGAGAGAGAGAGAGAGAGAGAGAGAGAGAGAGAGAGAGAGAGAGAGAGAGAGAGAGAGAGAGAGAGAGAGAGAGAGAGAGAATAAGAGAGAAAGAGAGAGAGAGAGAGAGAGAGAGAGAGAGAGAGAAGAGAGAGAGAAGAGAGAAGAGAGAGAGAGAGAAGAGAAGAGAAGAGAGAGAAAAGAGAGAGAGAGAGAGAGAGAAGAGAGAGAGAGAGAGAGAGAGAGAGAGAGAGAGAGAGAGAGAGAGAGAGAGAGAGAAGAGAGAGAGAGAGAGAGAGAGAGAGAAGGAGGGGGAAAAGAAAAAATGTAGAAAATAAATAATGAAATATATCTAATTAAAATAAAAAACTTATTAAATAAATAAATATATAAATGACAACTCGATCATAAGGAATGAATCTCTAGTTAGAAGGGCAATATGTTTGGGTTACTCAGAAAATAAAGTAAATGAAGTCTTAGATTAATAAAATTATAAAAATAAGGAATAAACTGACCAAGGATGTAATTATAAGTTCATACGCGCACATTAAACAGAGAGAGAAAGAAAGAAAGAAAGAAAAATGAAAGAAAGAGAACATAATAACTGGAAGAAATACAATAGTAAAACTGTGAACTCGAAGATATATCACAATAAAGATATTAAACAAAACAGAAATTCACAGAGAAGTACAAGCTGGTTGAAATGTATACAGTACACAGTTATATTTGCTGTTTATCGGGCTACATTGATTGAGAAATAGTCTAGGAGGATTAAACCTAAGTATTAGTACCTGTAAAACCGTTTCTTTCTTTAGTTTTTCTAAGAGTTCAGTTAATCTAATGCATTTAAGAACAAGAAGAAAATAGTAAATAGTTTTTAAAATTTTATTGAAAAAAGTACAAGGAACAGCGCGAAATAATAAATGCATTTCAGTGTATGTTTTAGCTATATATTTTATGACATATGCTTACTGTATTTTTATGACAAAACTTAGCCATAAAACCGAAGTAAAAATGATATGCAGTACAAGGTGTGTGTTGTTTACTCATATCTGACAGTATGGACTTTCCTTTTTACTTTTTCAGAGTACAAGTCTCAGCGTTATGGCAATTTTTTCTCTCACTCTCAGAACTTTAATAAACATCACTACAGATGTTCCTTGTTCGCTTCCAAAACATTAAATGCTTTCAGACTCTTGAACTCGAAAACGCAGCCTAACTCCTCTTTTGTACATAAAATATAACCATTTGCCACACGCATGGCGCGTTTAGTTCATAGTTTCTTCATTCCAACATTGATGATAAAAAAACATTTCAGGTCTGATAAATGTGGCCGTAGCTTCGTAACTGACGCTTATGCTTGGCACAAGACACTTACTGTCCATATTTATGGAATACATCTGTCTTTAACCCAGTCGAGTGGCTGATAGCAGACGAGATTCAAATTTACTACGTCTGTTTCTTCTAAAAATGTAATAAACCTGTTTTCAGTCAGCACGAACTCTCACGCACCAGGTGATAATAGAAAAACGAAAATATTCTAAAGACGTTGATTTAGAGGCAGAAATTATTTAGATCAGTCTTTTTTTATGCGTGTTTATTTTTTAACTTTTTTCCACATGCGAAATTACTTCGTAACGTTCCGTCTTCACTGTACGCGGTAATGTGCTGGCTCGAACCATAATAATATATCACAAAAAAAAAATAATTTATCGCGTTCATATTAATCTAAATGAATAGTAAAGATCTAGTGAGGATAGACGTAGACTTATTCTGTTGATAAAAATAATATATTAAAACTTTTAAGCATATGTTTTTTGCAGTTGGTGATTAAGCCTGTGCTCGGTAAAACAACGTATTCTTGGTGTAAGAACTAATTGAGAACAAAAAAAATATATATATATTACCTAATTTTAAAGGATTCAATAACCCATAGTAGCTCAATGCAATACCCGTAGATCAAGGTGCTATTTGGCTGCTGTTGTTTTTGCTTTTTTGACTGAATTTTTGCAGAAACTCAATTACTATCCCTGGTGGTTTTCGCATATAGCTGGTTTATTAAAAAGAGGGCCTGTTTTGTTCTGACATTCTGTTTAATTTTTATTAAAATTAGAGTTATTCATGGAAGTCATCTGTTAATGGCAATTTTAGGTAATTCTACTTTAGAACTTTATTTTTTCATGATGTCTGCCTCAGCGGTAAGTATAAGACTGAAAAGATTATTTTAGATAGAATCAATAACAACCAGACAAAAGAGAACTCCAGAGAGTGAAAAACCAAAGCAATTCCATTCATTTTAAATTACACAATGTTTTTCCATTTTAAGTACTTTCTGAGATGAAAGCCAATAGTAGAAAGACACATGATTATGGTTATTAAATAAAGCAATGTGTTTACTTGTAGTTGTTTTTTCTTTCTTTCTTGTCTGTGCAATGTGAGCAACAACAATCTTTTATATAGACTTTTAAATATTATCAGATATCTTCTGAGTAAAGGTAGAAATTGTTTGGTTATTTCTCGTCTCAGTGCATAGAATGTTCTTTTTATCTGTGCTTCTGGTATCAAATGACTTCATGGTTAAGTCTCAGGCTTGAGAGCAGGTCCAGATCCATGTGTCCAGCCTAACACTGCTGCTGGACACACAAGGCAGTTACAACTTCATGGTATTCATTCTGTTTATTTGCTCGATCTGACAACTTGTTTTTTAAATTTATTTGTTTAGTATTGAACAAATTGTTCGATCTAGCATATTATAAATTCCCTTCGTCCTCATCACCATAATATTATGTTTGAGGAATAAATAATCATTTTCTTTACTAAAATGTATGCAAAACACAAACAGTCATTCTTCATACTACAGCATTCGAGTTTTTAGTTGGGCATAATTACAGTAAAGTCGGTTCAGAATCACTATGCACTGGGAATAACTGGAAATACATCATGTCCATAATAGAATGATTCAGAAATCTGACATCCCTGCGGCGTTTGTTTCCACTTAGAATGAAATACCATGCAATAAACCAATTTACACAAGCGCCTTAATGAATTTGAAACATTAATAAAATATGCATGAAGTCAGTCCTACTTAAAAGAGAGATTTGCCTGATCTTTGGGACATAAAAATGTTTAGCCAATGGCAGCTGGGAAAGGTCGAGCGATCAATCTCAGCAAAACAGCAGTTTGCATGCACAAAGCTATTCTCCAGAACGGCTTTGGTAACGTCTCTGGACGTAATTTCATATTGAATGGTGACGGACATGGAAGTAAGATATTTATCAATTCAATTGCCACCTATTTTTTTTTTTTTTTCTCTCTTTCTTTCTTCCAAGTCTGATAAAGCATCCCGTGTCGTGATTCTGTGACTTGATGAAATTTTATACACGTGCTCAGACATAAAACAACACTTTGTACTTGTCATGTAATTGTTTCTCTTTGTATTTCAATTAGTAATAGCGTCAGTGAAACTTCTTTTTTTTTTTCTCCTTTTTTATAATTTTGTTTTGTGTGTGTGAATGTGTGTGTTTCTGTGTGTGTGTGTGTGTACGTGATCTCTTGTCTGTATTTTTTGTGTTTATATAAATGTATCTCAGTGTCTGGTACTGTGTGCACAAGCGCAAAAACGTTTTTCTTTTGCTTAAATTATAGTTTATTAATGATAACTTCCTAATCAAAATATTAACTTTATATCTCTTAAGAAATAAATGAAAAAAAAAAAAATAATAATAATAATAATAAATAAATAAAAATCAGTCACTGTATAAGGTATTCTTTATTGTAATATATACTTCTCCAAGGACGAAACCCACCAAATAACAATTTTAGACACCATCACTGAAGCCATGAAAACACAACATGCTACTTCTTATCTGTGGTCATTATCCTAAAGAGAGATACTTTAAGGAATTAATATAACGAACTCATAATTATTCATCTGCGCTTCTTTTATCAATCTCAAGTGCCGCATTTCAATGTATCCAGTTCTAACAGTGTCATTGTTTTTAAAAGTAATAATTACAGTTTTTGTTTTATATGAGAAGGTATAAACAAACTATTCATTGCTGCTAATCGGTAAGTGTAGACCATGGAGTGATACCAACATTTTTATTTTTCTTTTTTCTTTTCTTTCTTCTTTTCTTGTTTTTTTTTTTTTTTTTTTTTTTTAAAAAATAAGAAAACCGAAAAATCCACTACCACCCACAAAGAAAATAAATAGACAGATAAACAATTAGATTAAAAACAAAAGCAACAATAACAAATAAAATAAAATAAAATAAATCCTACAAAGAAAACACATTTAAAAGTTCAAAGAAACATTCATTCAGTTTATTAATTTTTAAAACCAAAGAGATCCGAAAATGAAATTAAAATGTGAATAAATTTAAATAAAATTCAATTCAAAAAGATAAATAAATAACAATGTGAAAAACTTAATAAAACTGAGTTTCAGATATATTTTCTCATGTTATTAATGGTGCGTCAGCAGAATCTGAAGGCAGGATTTGCCGTTTTAAATTTAAATTCTTTTTTTTTTTTAATCTTCAGTACATAGTGTCATTTAACAAAACGGCTGTCTTGTTAAAAACATTCTGTCTATAGCTGAAAAGAATTAAAAAAAAAATTAAAAATTAAAAATTAAAATTTACTGGTGCACGGTTACACCGGTGCTATAAATTATTTAAAACATTTAAGATCGATTGCAAATTTCATATACAAAATCCCAGTTTTAGTCACTAAAGAAAAAATCTTTTATCTGTGACATGTATATACGTTTATTCTATTCGATGCTTATGACATTTTAATGTCATAAATCAAGCGTAATCTAGTTTCAGAAAATTAATAATGGAAACTCTAGCATGATTGCTTTGCTTGACATTTGTAATCAATTTCATCAGTTTAGTATCTTTGTCTTTGCTAGAAATAAGCAGAGAAAAAAAAAAATAGACGAAAGAAATATGCTGTCTGAGCCTTTTGTTTTGATTTACTATATACTGTGTAGGTATGAAATGAAGAAAATATTGAATACACACATAAATTGTGATCAGGTTTCAGACTTTAGATTATTGATTTCAGTAAACGCACGTACACACAACACACATACACGCAAGTGTATATTTTAATGAAGTTCCTATGTTTAAATAAAACACATGTTTTTATTTTATTTTATTTTATTTTTTTTACAGGAAAGAACTGATAGTAAACCCAGTTGATGATATTCTTCATAGTTCAGTAACTGTCAACAAGGTGAATGTAAAGAAAAAGTAATAACTAATGTTTTAGAACTATTATTATTATTATTATTATTATTATTATTATTATTATTATTATTATTATTATTATTATTATAAATTAATAAATAAACTAATATTAACAAAAGAAAAAAGGTATTAATTTAAGAGTTCCAGGTATCTGAGAAGGGGTCACTAAAAGTAGTATTTTACAAAAGTTAATCAGTGTGCCTACACGTCCTCTGAAATACTGCGAGATAGTTTAAAGATTCTTAGTTCTCAATATAGAATTATAAATAGTTTCATACCTAGGACCGTAATTTTCAAACTTGAACATTCTTTCTAGACAGAGAGTAATTATTAATATAGTTTTGCTTAGATACTAGTTGGAATGAATACAATCATCACTTCACAGAGATCATGGATAATGTAGTTATAAATTTAAAAAAGCTGTTTCGCAAGTTTGGTATTTTCCTTCGTCCATCTTTGCCCACTAACCTCTTCTCTGACCAAACCTGAGAGCAACCTTTAAGATTTAACAAAAGTTGTGCTTTGTTTTCTTTTGGAAGTAACATATAAAAGACCCCATGCTGCTAATCTAAAATATAATACAGTAATAGATAAAACAATAAGAAAGAATTACGATAAATAAATAAATAAATAGACTAATTCGAGTGAATTATTTTTACTTAAGCTAAATTCCAATTACTGGTAACAAAATAAGTGTTACTATAAATTCCAAAAATATATTTTAATCCTTTCCGATAAATTATTTTATTTATTTTGTTATTATATATATATATATTTTTAAACAAATGTTTTTGCTGATGTCAGAAGAAATGAAGATTGGGTCTATGCTTAATTCTTGCGGTATGTATTACGAAACCTAGGATATTAATATTTGGGCCAAGCCGGTCGATTCTGAATGGATTTGCATTAAGACATAGCAGGTATACATATGGCATTGTTAATAAAGTATTGCCAAAACAAACAAAAAAACTTTATAATAAATGACTTAACATAAAATTAATTGCTTTGTTGACAGAATAAAACAATTTTTTCTCTCAACTCAGCATTGTAGAATGATATATTAATGAAGGAAAAACAATACTAAATAAAGCAGTTGTGGCAAATCTTAGTTAGGTTTCAGAATCAATATCTTTAATTCCATCTTATACATTTCCCAGTCTGCCTGATACTGTAACTCTCGGATATATTACTATATTTTGTTAACCAAATTAAGTTTCACGCCATATTTATTAGTGGTATATGCATTATGCATTGTTTACTATTATTTATCTGAATATGTTTATATTTTAATAATAATAATAATAATAATAATAATAATAATAATAATAACAGCAACAGCAACAGCAACAGCAACAGCAACAGCAACAACAACAACAACAACAACAACAACAACAGTAACAATAGCAACATTGAAAACAACAAAATAAGCAACAACAAATTTTAAACTTCGCCTTTATAGCAAATTAAAAGAATAAAACAAAAACAAAACAAAACAATTCCCTAATCCCCTCGCCATTTATTGGATAATTTCAAACTGAAATAAAAATTATTATTATTATTATTATTATTATTATTATTATTATTATTATTATTATTATTATTATTATTATCATCATCATTATTATTGATTTGTTTTTTTTTTTGTTTTTTTTTTTACACTTTTTTCTCTTTTTTTTTTTTTTTTTTGTTTTCTTTTATTTATTTATTTATTTATTTATGCCACATGCTACTTTTGATATAAAAAAAAAAAAAAACGAGCACATTGTCTTTTTAAAAAAAAAGTATGAAAAAAAAAAAAAAAAAAATTACGCATCTTTAAGCTGAATATCAACTTTAACGGCTTCCCATTTGTACACGGGTAGAAAGATATGTTACCCAGCATTCATTTGTACAGAAGACCAGGTAAGGGGAACGTTTAATTTATATCAGTTGACAGGTAGACAGCGTGTGTTGTGACCAGACCTCCTCTATAGGTGAGTTACAACAATAATACACTCGAGTGTCGGCGCAAATTTATCACAGGCTACCTTTGATGTGACAGGTAAATGGGTGGTTTGGTGCAATCTATCAAACCCAAGCGTCACCGAACCACTTTATTTACGCTTAAACATATTTTAAACAAATAACTCTGATTGAAATAAATCTTTTACTCCATTTTTTTTTTTTCTCTTTCGTTCACCCTGCGTTGACTGGATTCATTAGATGAGACTTCAGAAGACATTTTTATTTTTTAAATTTTTAAATTTTTTTTTTTTATCGTTGCTGTAAAATATGGTTAGCGAGTTACGCGTTGTTTTGACCTCAGTGGGCGTCTAGTGTTGAAACGTCCTGAGATGAGATGTTTAACGTAATGACCTGCTTGCTCTAGGAAATTATTATACTGCTGTTCACAGATACTTTATAGGCTGTTTTTCTTTCTTTGAGCTGTTTTATGTTTTTAAATTTTTTTTTTTTTTTTTTTTTTTTTTTATATTATTTCTGCATAATATTGGATCGGTCGTCGGTTAGGTATATAAAAATTGTTGCGATCACATTATTGAGTACTCTTCTATTTTTGAGTTGTTGTTATAACTCTTATTTTGTGTACTGCATTCTTCAAGCTGTCTCGTAGAGCAATGCTAGAACTGAACAACCATAAGTTTCTGCGGAATTCAAGCATGTATATATAAAAAAAAAAAACTCACTAATTTTCTGGTTACCTATATTTGCTGTATCTAGCTAGAGAGATAGATAAATATCTTTAATTTTTATTTTGCGATAGGAAAAATAATAGTTAACGAGAATAGACAGTAAAGCAGGGGTCGGCAACCTCTTGGATAGAGGGGGCCAGACAGCTATGCCTTGTTTTGGAGGAGACCTGAAACTGCGCCCCTGTTCAGACATTTGACACCCGTCTTTCAGATAACCACCACGTCAATGAATAGAATACTCCAATAGGTCTCTGTGTTATGTAGATTATATCATGTAGCCTACCAAATTTACAAAGGTGCACGTTAAAGCATTATTAATATGTTTGTATCAGTAACAGAGTATGCTGCCAAATACAAGCAAGGCATGAAGAAACACTGTACCTCTTCTACCATGATCTCTTACAGCAACGGTATTAGTTGACATCTCAAAAATAATTCCACAAGCTGTGTCATGTTGTTTCATTTTATTTGTCACACAAATGTAAATTACTTTTTTCTCTCTCTCTTCACATTTCATACTAATATCGACATATTTTGAAATGAATATCTAACATGGCCCGACAGACTGCAACAGATTAGAGACATTCGACCGACGTGGAACTGTCAAACGGCAATAATGCTTTATCGAAAACTCGTCCGATCATGTGACAGTTAATTGCAGAATGGATACCCGCGCTGACAACTGGTGCTGGCGATAATGTAAGTCGACACCTCGAGATTTCCCATCACAAGGGAACGTTTAATCTTCTGTCAATCACTTCTTTTCAAGCTCTGACAGTGCTTAATGTGCAGCTAGATATATGACAAAAGAAACGAGCCTGGCACTCACGTGGGTGACAAACTGAATACGACGTCCATAGGGGGGTTGACTGGTATTATTCACGCGACAAGAAAAAAGAATAAGAAAAAAAATGTGGTTCGAACGATGTGTTTGGTAAACCGATACAAAAGAGCCATTTTTTTTTTTTTTTTTTTTTTCTCCTTAAGACGAGGAGGAAACATTAGGATGTTTTTGTAAATTATCTAAAACGAATGGTATTCTCCGATTAATTTATTAATTCTGTTGATTTATTTAAAATAATAATAATAATATACAAAATAATTAATAATAATATAAAAAAACAATTTAAAAAAATATAAAAATGTTTGTGTGTGTTAAAAGTTCATTTTCTTAAAAAGGAAAATGTTATTATTTTTCATATTTTTTACTTCCCTACTATTAATAAAATAAAATAGGTTAATTTAGATTGATTTACAGAAACTTTAATTAATTAAAATAGAAGTTTTACAGTGGTAAACTTTAGGTACAGATGTAGTCCCTTTACATAAGTAAACATGTTGAACATTTTCATATGACACTATTCATACACTTGCGGCGGAAGAAAAAGATAAAGAGGCCATTATAAAACGCCGTAGGTTAGTTTTAGTTTGTCAAATCAATCAAGTTTTCTTTTTTATCAGTCAATATTCCACCATCCGACCTTGCCCACTTACCTCCCTTGACGAACAGGTTAACGCTAAAGAGCTGACTCGACTACAACGATAGTGATGAAAAGAAAAACAAATACTGGTCCATTTGGCAAACTGAAAATGGCCTCTGGCATTTTATATGCCACTTCATTCTTGTCCAGCGGCAAAACAACAGATTATTGCGAAATTGTGGCAAAATCATTTTTTTGCTAGTTAAATAGTTTGATATTTATATAGTTTAATCATGATGACAGAAATTAAATTAAATGGTGTATTTGAACCCCTAAAAATCAGCAATAACATGGGATAGAACGACTGATTTGTATGTTGCCGACGTAGAAACGTAGTCTGATGTATCATGGTCCTTAGAACAAACGCGTATTTCTGTTTCAGCCAGGACTAAATTTATTTTACAAAGGCTTGTGGTATGTGTCGTCCGTTATTTGTGAAATAATTTATAGAACATCTTCAGACGTAAATTGACGGGGATCTCATTTTGATGTCATCATTATGAAAGAAACCAATTGTAAAATTAATATAAATAACATGATATCGTGTCACTGATATTTATGTATTTATCATACATTTACGAAATTTAATGATACCGAAAGCCTGAGAAAGACAGGGAATGGGAAAGAATGTGGAAAGAAGAAAATTAATAAAATGTGTATGAAAGCAAGACATTAAAAAGATGTTGTAGAGAAAGAGAGAGAGAGAGAGAGAGAGAGAGAGAGAGAGAGAGAGAGAGAGAGAGAGAGAGAGAGAGAGAGAGAGAGAGAGAGAGAGAGGGAAAAAAAGCGACAGAAAAATATAATATATATTCACTTTCAAAAAAGAAAAAAACAAACAAAAAACCCAGAGAAAATAGACACAAACAGAAATAATGACATACAGACATAAAATAATAAAAGAAAAAAATATATTAAAAACGGAAAAAAAAATTTTTTTTTTTATGTCATTGTTCTTTATTTGACAAATAACAACAAGAATATTATTTTTTATTTTCGTCTATCGATTTGATTTGGAGAAATTATTCATAGAATTTTCTCACAGCCACATGTTTATATGTAAAGAAATAGTTTTTTGGAAAATCAAGTCTGATATGTGATATTTTTCACTGACCAAAAAAAAAAAAAAGTATGAAAAAGAAAAAATAATAATAAAAAGTAACAGAAAAAAAAATAATTCCGTAATGTCACAAGACGAGTATTAGATATTCAAGTAATCCGAAATGTTTCAGAAAAGCTTCATACTGTCTTTTAAGCCTGTTCTGAAAAAAAAAACAAAAAAACAACAGAATGAGAGAGAGAGACAGAGAGAGAAGAAATGTAAAAGGGTAAAAAAAAAAAAAAAAAACTTGAAAGAAAGAGCTTTGAACGAGACATCGCAACTGCCAATCCCCGGAGGCAAGAAACATTTATGTTTCACTTCTAGTGACACCAAATGTGACATCCAGCATTTAACAGTTTCTTGCCGTTGACAGGACTTCCATTAAGATGCTTAAAATGTCCAGAATTAACTACACGGCTTGAAACAAATTACATCGCTTGTCGTGTGCTTGAAAGCAAAATACACCCTTTAAACGATTCTTGTCGTCTGCGGCTGTCACTTGGTGTCACTTGTTTGAGCAGAATGCTAAAGCTGTCAGCGAGGCGCGGGCGCCTTCTGGGTTGAACCGTGATTAGGTTGTAGTTAAAACATACATCTAGATCGTTTAACATTCTAATCAAAGCTTTGGAAAATTGCTTGCATTTAAATGTGTGTGTGAGTGTGTTTGTATGTGTGTGTGTGCATTTGTATGTGTGGGTATGTGTGTGTGCGTATTTGTATGTGTGGTTACGTGTGTGTGCGTATTTGTATGTGTGGGTATGCGTGTGTATGCGTATATGTGTGCAAGTGTGTGTTTGAGAAAGAGATATTTGGAGAGACATACAGTAAAATATACAGATAAAAAAGGGTGTGTTTGTGCCAGAGACAGTGAGTTGATTATCTGTATAGAGAAACAGAGAAAAGTTTTTATTTTCAATACTTTGAATCCTACAGTTTATAATAACATTATGGTTAGGGGTTAAATAGATTAAGAAAGAAGAAACTCGATTCCTCTTTGCGACATACCTTTTAGATTGGCAGTTCGTATTTTGTATATTTTGATACTAAATAATAAGATAGTAAATGTTTGTATTTAGTTATCCAATTAACTTTTATATCTATGCAGTAACAGTGATCTGGTCATTTGCATTTTAATTTAAAAATGATTAACGTCTCAGCCTCCAGTGAGGATCGAACTCACGACCCCTGGTTTACAAGACCAGTGCTCTATCCACTGAGCTATAGAGGCTACAATTATCAAACAAAAAGATCACCACTCAGTGGTTGTATTTTTAATTTACCCGTTGCTGTTATCAATCCATATAATTCAAACATTTATATGACTATGTAGGCCAATATATCTATCTACTTGTGTATGTATGTTTATGCGTATAAATGTATATTTATGTGTATATATGCATGTGTATGTAGATGTACGTTTACGTATGAAAGTATGTAATCAAAATGTCCCTAAGTATCTCTTTATCATATATATATATATATATATATGTATAAATGTATATGCATATGTACATATACTCCTAAAAATAAATAAACCATAAGGGAAAACAACGAAAAAGCAATATTAAAATTTTATAATTATAAAATAATTCAAAATATTATCTGTAGTTTATTATGGTACATTAGTATGAAAATGCGTTTCATATATATAAAATAAAACGCAGCTACTGCATATTATGATGATTATGCTTCGCAAAACCTCAACAAAAACTGTAAAATACAACTTGTAATAATAGCAGTTACCAGCAGTGATAGAACATTTTCTTTTATGTCTTTTTTCCTATTAAGATTCCAGAAACATGAATCATCCTGGGACAGTCAGAACTGCTAGACTCGTTGCTGTAAATTGTTGCTATAAATCAGACTATTTAAAATAAACACAAAAGGACGTGTAGGTTTGAAACGCTTCACGATTTCTGCTATCTCTTAACTTGTTCGCTCTAATTTTCTAGGCGTATTAATATATTTAACGAAACAGCCAAATTCAATTTTCCACGGCGACAAATGAATGTCATCTCACTTTAAATGTTTGCCAACTGACTGCGACATCCAATAAACGCCGCGACCATCATTCATTTTTACAAAATACCGGTTTGGTCTTGTCAACAAGATGGATGTCCTCATCGCCCTTTCTTGATCTTAAAATTCAAAAGTATGACACATTTGGTAATATGTCTCTAAATTACTCTGTCTGACTCTACAACAGAGATAAATTTCGTCCCACGTTCCTGGTATTGCCTTGTCAAAACAAAATGATGAATCCCCAAATTGCCTTGTCAGGGAGTTGTGATAGATTTTGTTGTTGCTGCTTCTGTAATGAAAGTTGTGCCAGGAGAAATAACAGTGGAGTCTGGATGACTAATGTGTGTGTAATGTGTTTGTGCCACTTGCAATATTACTTTCACTAACTCCTTCATCACTTTCACTCTCAGGTTATACAACAGCCAAAAAATCCGCGACGCCAGATAAATTATTATTTCTGACTTAAGATTTGTTTCTGAAATCCTTAGTAATAAATATACATTTTATAATTACCTGACAATGCAATAATTCGTAGTTATTATTTGTTACTGTAATTTATCATGATCATGATCATCATCATCATCATCATTATTATTATTATTATAGTTGTTGGTGGTGGTGGTCCTGCTGTCGTTGTTATTAATATTTATTTTAAAATAATCTAGAATTACAAAGAATAAGAGTTTTTAAAACTCATGGCACTGAACAAATTTGATGTCGTAAAAAGAACCAAGAATCTGCAGTTCTTCTTGACAGTAGTTCTGATTATACAGTATAAATATTTATATGGAAAGTATACTAGTTAAAATTATTAACAAAATATTATTTTATATACTGTAAAACAAGTATTCACCAAGAATAAAATTTTCTCACTCATATAATTTTTCTCCCTCCATGGAAAGGAAAACAGACATATTTGTACAACTTACAACAGATATACCAATTTTTCATATATATATATAGAGATGCATATATATTTTAAGTACAATACATATGTACGTAATCTGTACGTATATGTAAGTATATATATATAAGTATTCATGTATGTATGTGTTTATGTATGTATGTGTGTATATATGTATGTGTGTGTATGTATGTGTGTCTATGTATGTAAATATGTATGTGTGTATGTATGTTTGTATGTATCTGTGTATGTATGTATGTATGTATGTATCTGTGTATGTATGTATGTATTTAATTATGTATGTATGCATCGATGGACGGATGAATTTGTGAGCGTATCTGTGTGATTTAGTTATTGGTTTATTTTTACAATATTAATTTGTCTTTTTTTCATTGTCGTAATCTTTGCTAACGAATCTGATAATGAATTTGCCAAATATATAATGAATGACGCTTATGGTAATCTTAATTACAATGAGAAAATGCTAACATTTCAATTAAATATAAGTTTGAAATCATGGCCAAATATTTATTTCTAAAACCTCAGCTCGTATGATTTTAATCATCAGTAGCGATCAAAGAAATCGTAAAAATGTTCCTCTATAGAAGAGGCTTAGTTCTTTTGCGACCGTCTTCTTGAATAAACTTTCCAAACTTTAATCATTACTAGAAAAACGAAATAAACGATCTGCTCCTGTATCTAGATTCGACCATTCAACCCTTAGAATCCTAGAAAAGAGTTCATGAAATGAATCTCATATCGTTCCCTTTGGAGGAGTAAAAAGAAGAAGATTGACAAAACTACTTTGAGACTTCTGTCTCAACTTGATGGACCTGTCAGTTGTTACGACCTTCGCGATCCACCGTACAGTTCCGATCTCGCAAAACTTGCAAATTCAATCTAATCCTAATATACTTGGTTCTATCGTGACAAGCTCATTGTCACTAGACTTGACAAATTACCTTCAGAACGAATCAAATTTGCTGTAAATCAACCTCGAATCTGTCGCAAATGTTCCCAGAGGTCGTAACATAGAATTTACCATTCAGCGTTGGCTCATCTATTTTATCCACTGCGGCCATCTCCAGTCATAAAAGCGGTCCAAGCCTTGCGATTTATTATCGCTTGATTGCACGCGCGTCCCATCTTTTTGATTTGACGAGGAAAGAGACAGTTAATAAGACTCAGAAACCATAATGAAGGCTCATGGGAACAAGCCTCTGTGATCCGTTCACTTGGAGTTATCTTTCCTTGAAATTTCAGATGCTAAATCTTTCGTTTTTTCTCTATTCTCTCTCAACTCATTCGGAAGCTTATCTTGTCTGTTTGCCGTAATACAATAAGTTTTATGTATGTGACAGGAAAATCCATATTGATAGATAACAAAGAAAACATAGTTCTGCTATTTCAATATGTTCTATCTTTAATCATAACATAAAAACTTAATGATAGAAAGCAGGATAACATTTAAATATTTAAAATAAATGTGTGTGAAAGAGCGCTAACCTTTCTTGATTATTCCATCTAAAGAATCTACAAAAGTGTTAAATGTCAAATAATAAGAAGAATATTAATATTAATAATAATAATAATGGTAATAATAATAATAATAATAATAATAATAATAATAACAATAATAATAATAATAATAACAACAACAACAACAACAACAACAACAACAACATCAAGATGATGATGATGGTGATGATGTTGCTCCTTATGTTGAAACAGCAGTAATAAAATAAAAAAGAACAATAAGTATAAAAACAACGTTTAATTCTACCATTGTTGAATACAGAATAAATATCTAGCATTAAAAGTAATTGGTGGAAGTCGTGGTTTTCCTCTGTACATTAATACAGCTATTTACCGTTCCAGCCAATTGCTCAGTATAGGTCTATAAAACACTTTAGTATGCATTTTCCTGGAAAAGTGCAGCTTGATACTAGTAAGTATCAGAAGCCCAGTGAGAGAGAGAGAGAGAGAGAGAGAGAGAGAGAGAGAGAGAGAGAGAGAGAGAGAGAGAGAGAGAGAGAGAGAGAGAGAGAGAGAGAGATCGCCTTCTTTCACACACGCACGCACGCACTCACATACCTACAAACAAACTATCCTTTTTATTTTCCACGCATGAAGCATTAAAACAAAAATATATTAATTATCAAATGTGCATTTCAACTTCAAAATGATTACTTTGAGTGTCATTATGTTAAGCCCTCCCCCCCTAATCAGAGACATTACCATAAAAATGTCACGCTTTCATCATTCTCTACATATAATAATTACGTTTAGTTTCTAGTAGAGTCATAAGAGCAGTTTCTATCCCTTTGATCCCGATTCACCGTCCGCATCCAGAAACACTGAACTCTTTAATTTGACACATACGTATATCGTTAAGTCCAATTGTAAATAATCAAACGTAATTTTAGCTGCACGCAAATGGAATAAATAGCGAGTTTTGTTGAAGCTTGTTATAAACTGGGCGACCAAATCACATACCAAGTTCTTTGATGTGACAGTCTTGTAATTGGCGACATGTTGGACCTGTCTCATTTGGCTTATTTTGTCACAAATATACATCATTATGTTTTTCTGTACTATACTGTGTCTCATTCGGCTTGTTTTGTCACAAATATACATCATTTTGTTTTTCTGTACTATACTGTGTCTCATTCGGCTTGTTTTGTCACAAATATACATTATTTTGTTTGTCTGTACTATACTTTGTCTTACTCTGTTTTGTCACAAATATACATCATTATGTTTGTCTGTACTATACTGTGTCTCACTCTGTTTTGTCACAAATATACATCATTTTGTTTGTCTGTACTATACTGTGTTTCACTTGGCTTATTTTGTCACAAATATACATCATTTTGTTTGTCTGTACTATACTTTGTCTCACTCTGTTTTGTCACAAATATAAATCATTTTGTTTGTCTGTACTATACTGTGTCTCACTCTGTTTTGTCACAAATATACATCATTTTGTTTGTCTGTACTATACTGTCTCACTCTGTTTTGTCACAAATATACATCATTATGTTTTTCTGTACTATACTGTGTCTCACTCGTCTTGTTTTGTCACAAATATACATCATTACGTTTTTTCTGTACTATACTGTGTTTCACTTGGCTTATTTTGTCACAGATATACAACATTATGTTTTTCTGTACTATACTGTGTCTCACTCAGTTTAGTTTGTCACAAATATACATCATTATGTTTTTCAGTACTATACTGTGTCTCATTCGGCTTGTTTTGTCACAAATATACATCATTTTGTTTGTCTGTACTATACTGTGTTTCACTCGGCTTGTTTTGTCACAAATATACATCATTTTGTTTGTCTGTACTGTACTTTGTCTCACTCTGTTTTGTCACAAATATACATCATTTTGTTTGTGTGTACTATACTGTGTTTCACTCGGCTTGTTTTGTCACAAATATACATCATTACGTTTTTCTGAACTATACTTTCTCACTTGGCTTATTTTGTCAAAAATATACATCATTATGTTTTTCTGTACTATACTGTGTCTCACTCGGCTTATTTTGTCAAAAATATACATCATTATGTTTGTCTGTACTATACTGTTTCTCACTCGGCTTATTTTGTCAAAAATATACATCATTATGTTTGTCTGTACTATACTGTCTCTTACTCGGTTTGTTTTGTCACAAAGATGTAAGATTATGTTTGTCTGTACTATACTTGGCTTGTGTAACACTTACTTTCATTAACCAGAGTTTGCATAGCAAAGCCACAATATTTTATAACATGATCTGGTATATCTGCCCGTCTGACCATTCATCTATCTGTTCAAACATCCATATATCAGTCAGTCCATGTATTCTTAGGTTCAGGCATGCATACATACAAACATGTATACAGACAGACATGCATACAGATAGGCATACATATAAACATACATACATATATACATACATACATACATACATACATACATACATACATACATACATACATACATACATACATACATACATACACCTACCCACAAACATTGATGCATACACGAATGCAAGCACACACACTGTTTCAAAATTATATATATATATATCGGTTTTAATTATATAACGCTCCAGTGCACCTCATTATTTACTTTAACATCCATGTAATACTTCAGTATCAACATCAATTGAAATACTCGTCATAGCGATAATTATTCGATAGCTTCATCACCATCATATAATTATTGCACTTTAGTTTACTGCATCAGAGCAGAGTAATGAAAATACGATATAAATTGCACGTGAAGACAGTGAGCGCTCCAGAAGACGACAACGTGTCGCAGATCTGACGTGTTACAACGACGCTGTCAGGTCGCCACTTCGCACTCGTTCTATTGACATGTTTTATAATTCAAGCCTTTGGAGATCTCCATCGGCAAATTTCCTGATAAATCTCGACATTACCACACAGAAAATAAAATTAACATGAGCATTAATGATTGACATGAGTGGCACTCCGGACAATGAACGAAGAATAATTGAGCTGCGATTAGGTTATCTTGTCAGTGTAAACTGGCAGGCTATTTTTCCATTGCAATGGATCTTTACAATTAGGCACGAGGGACTAGAAAGCTAGACTTATTGGCACCAGGGATTTTAATTCCGTGGTTATCACGCTGTAATATAAATGTCTTGAAAACAGAGACATTAAGGAAAAAAAAAAAAAAAAAAAGATTTTTTTTTCTTCAAAAATGGAAGTCTTCTTCGTGGTATATCTGATAGGGTAACTTAATGGTAACTTAATGATAATAATCTTGAAGCACAGCAAGACAAAATACATGAATATTTTTGTATGTTTTCATCTGATATAATAATGCTTGCTGCCTAAAACGGCGCCCATGTTATTTGATTACGTAACCACATGAAATCACTGATACTATCATCTCTATTAAACTAGTTTAATAAGGTCTTCGCTTCACTGCTTTAATAAAAGGTTAGTATCTAACAACAGCATATTCTGTTAATATGTTGTTTTCTTTGTTGTTGTTCTTTCAAACGATCATTCATATCAGATTTATTCCGTCCGCCTAGATAAATGACACATCAAAACGTTACTAAATTTTGCTAGGTGTCAAACAATCATTTTTTTGCATAACGCTGATAAGAGAAAGAATACTGCTGCGACCATTGCACAGACTGCTCTTATCAGTCAGAAGCATGTCGTTTTACTTTATTTTTTTTTTTTTTCACAGACAGGATTCTGACAAGATGGTGCATAAAAACGATTGAAACAAACGTTTATTTATTTTCTTTTTTTTTGTTAGAACTAAACTAAACAACAGAAGCTTTGTAAAAAGTTATAAATAATGAAAAAAAAAAAAAAAAAAAAAAAGAAAGAAAGAAAAAAAAAAAAGAAACGAAAAGAAACAAAAAGAAAAGAAAGAAAAAAAAAAAAAAAACAAACGAAAAGAAACAAAAAAGAAAGAAAGAAAATGAAAGAAAAGAATAAAGAAGCGCAAAGTTCCTGCTCTGCTTATTAATCCGAATAATTAAACAACAGGACCTTTCATCTTTTCCCCACAGACAGTGTCTGAGAACAGAACTCTAACCGAGAAGCGAAGATCGTATGATCTATCACGCCTATGTAAATCTATTTGTTGTTAATGGCCTACAAAAAACTGGTTTGATGAACCGCGTGTACGTCGGCTTGTTTAATAGTCCAGTGTAGATTCTAAATTTGATGTGCATGCTCAGATGGTAACTTTAGATTTAATTGTAGACAATGAAGATTGGAATACAGATTGTATTATGGAAATTTGGTTTCGGTTTAGACCCTATCCGAGACTACCCCCACTTACTAAGATAGAGTACATCATTATAAATCAAGGCGTCAGTACTTTACAAACGTACTTGAATAACTGTCGCACATTTGACCCTCCTATTGTCTGTTAGAATTAAATGTATTAGCTGCACGTCAAAGAACACGATCCATTAACTCTTATGGTGATCAGTATCGGTATATATATATTAAAATTTAAGTTCAAATTAAATAAAGTCAAAAAGAAAGAAAGAAAGAATAAAGATTATTAAAACAAATAATGAAATGAAAAGTAATGATAACAGAATAAAAGCAGCTCTCAGTAACATAATTTCGCATCTACCAACCCAGCAATATCGTAACATTATCAGCAAAAACTATTCCAAAGAAACCACACAATCCTCTTACCATAAAGAAAAATTTAAATAAATAAACAAATACCCAATAGACAAAAAAAAAAAAAAAAAAAAAAAAAATTAGCACACGACAAGACTTGATCCTAAGAACACCGGAATATCAAGCAAACTCTGAACAATGTACTTACACTGTGAGATGTTACTGTTATGCTAAATGAGATAAATATCTCGAGGAAAACACTTACCAAACATAATAAAATAGAAAAAATAAAAGAAAAAAAAAAAATAATATACAACAGTCGCCTGAAAAGACTCGATCCTGAAAACCCTAGCGCTACGAACAAACACATCCCCCACCTCGACCCATTTACCGACAGTTTGAGATGTAATCGCCATGGTAAACGAGGTAATGATCTCGAGGAAAACACCTAGCAAGGACGTTTTGCTAAATTAGAAAAATACCTCTTCCTTTGCGGAGATCAAACGTCTCGAGTTTTGACAAGAAGTGTTATCTACTGACAGCTGCGGTCCCGGAGTAGTGCGCCAAATGACGGATCTACAGCCCACCCTGACAGAAACCTTTCATCATTCTGGCATTTGGAACCATGTCAGTAATTATTTCTGTGAGCCGTTCTGACAGATGAAGTCAGGAAAGATTTCATATCGAATCAATCATCCCTCTTATGAATCCATTTTGCTGTCTGCTACACATAGTGTGCATATAATTGCGCGAGTGTTTTATCTCGAGGCAGAATGAAGCTGCTTTCAGTTCTCTGATTACCAGCTGAGATTTTCTTTTTTTTCTCTCTCTGCGTTTTTGTTTTTACGCTCTGACGTCATGTGTGTGTAATTATGCGTTTCTCTAAGTGTGTATATTTGTGTGTATGTTTGTTGCATATATATATATATATATATATATATATAAGTGTGTGTGTGTGTGTGTGTGTGTGTGTGTGTGTGTGTGTGTGTGTGTGTGTGTGTGATTCTCTCCTGTTTATCTTCTTTTTTTCCCCAAGAAAACTAGTAAGTATGTATGAGATGTGTGAGCTGGGTGCAGATATGTGAGTTTATCAGTGCCCAAATATGTCTCTGTGTATGTATGCAAAGCAGACGACAGTGAGCACTTACATTCATTTGTGTATAAATAAATATGTCTGTACTCATGAATTATCAGTAATATACATATATATATATATGTGTGTGGGTGTTTGTGTGTGTGTGTGTGTGTGTGTGCGTGTGTGTGAGAATATGTATATTTGTAAATATGTTTTCAGATTAATAACAGATATCTAATTATTTTCGTATGTTTTTACATGCGCGTGCTTGGGTGTCTGTGTGTATATTTATTTATCCACATTCTTCTTTCATAACTTTTAAAGTAAAATTGAAAAAAAGATACTTTTAGGAGAAGAATAAATAATTAAAAAAAACCACAATTACAAATATTCAACTGTACGTACGTATATCGTATGTATGTATATATGTATATATAATATATATATATGCATTCACACATACACACACATACACACACATATATTCATACATACACACACACAGACACACATATACACATACATATATATAGAGATATAGATATATATATATATATATATGTGTGTGTATATGTATATATATATGTGTGTGTGTCTGTGTGTGTCTGTGTGAATGCATATATGTATGTAGCATGTCTGTCTGTCTGTCTGTCTGTCTGTTTGTAAGTATACATTTATTTAGGTGTTTTGTACATACACTACGGTATGACTTTAACCTGAGTACTGAACTTAGACGACGTATTTGACGCATCTCTCGAGACATCACTAACGTACTCAATTACTGGGATTTGTTACCGGTAAATCCACTTCCGCAAATCCCTAGTTTTGTTAATGGCCTGGTTGAACGAGTAAATTCCAGCCAGCAGTCCTTTCCATTTAAGTCAGAATTACAAACATCTTCGTGGTTTTAAACGTAAGCTTCGTTGATGCAAGCCGCTGACAGCAGACGACAATTTGTCTCGTGCAACTTACTATTATTTTTTCAGGTATCAGGAGATTCGTTAGTATGTGTGCGATGTATACGCATTTCTTTGAACGTGTGCGTGAACACATACGTGCATAGCTATACGTGCTAAAATCTATTGAACGTTTGTTATTCAGTCTTTCTTTTTTGTACCGATGAAATTTAAACTTTATTTTATTGTGGTTTTGTTTTTTGGTGTTTTTTTTTGTTTTTTTCAAAATAATACTAAATTCTCTCCATAATCAAGTTTTGTTTAGTGTTTTTTTTTTAAATGTCTGACTAGTTCTCTTATATGTATATGAACGAGTCATATAAATCCACTTTTGTTCTTTGCCTATAAATTACTTTACATATATATAAGAAAGAAAGTCAGTAGACTGATTTTCAATGTTTCGATCTGAGTCGACAAATCGAGACAGTAATTACGTCTTTCGCTTATTGCCTGTATCTTATTTCGGTTTATTTTCGCGGCATGGTATAAATACTCTTGCGCTGTCGTTGAATTTGGAAATCCATGCTCCTACCTTAATCTATTATTTCAGTAAACTATAATTAATACAGGACTGTTAGGAGCATGATTTATGTGACCTAGTATCTTTGAACTATTAGATGAAATAAATGACAAACCAGAACAGATAGTAACAGCTTTTAATGTAACATACTGGTGGGGTTTTTTTTGGTTTTTTTTTCCTTTGACATAATTATATACTGGCAAACATATAAATGGATAGACAGATAGATAAACTGATAGAGAGACAGAGAGACAGACAGGCAGACAGACAGATAGATTTAAATAGTAATCACCTTTCCAGTAGAATATCCAAACAGAAACATCTTTAAAATTAAAAACCTGACGAAGTGTCTAAAGAAACGATAAACATTCAGTTATAAATAAATAACAAGTTAAGAAATCTAAACTGAAGTTGGATCTGTTTTATTGTAGTTGTTCTTTGTTTTGTTTTTTTTGTTCTTTCGGGGGAGGGGCTATTCTTTTATCTGTTTGGCTGATAGATGCACATAACATACATACATACATACATACATACATACATACATACATACATACATACATACATACATACATACATACATACATACATACATACATACACATACATACATACATACGTAGACCAAAATACAGAGACTAGAGACAGACAAAAGGTAGACAAAACATACACACATAATATACAAATATTCACACAATAATACATACATATATATATATATACGTACATAAATGCATGCACACATACACACAAGACAGATACGTACGTATATTTTGTTTCATTTGAAATATCTTAGGCTGTGTCTAAGTGACATGCACGCTGCTCGTAAACACGAAACTCCAATCTATTTTTACTTTTACATCAACCCACATTAACACCAGAAATTCTCTATTAATACATCACTAGACGCTATTGTCGACGCATTCGTTATGTCTAATTGTTTCACAAATATCACTTCTCAGCAGTTTCAGCGAATTTGATTTGATTAATAGCTAGTCCTGTCATTAAAAAACAAGAAATCGTTCTCTCAGACGACACCGTTTGCGACTATGCGTCGGCAACAAGCAAAGTGAAGCTAAAAATGACAAGTTTTGTTCATTAACATACGAAACGAAACCACCTTCTGAGTATGATTGATGGCTGTATATCGTGGTGCCGTAAATCATCAGGTAATAACTGGTGACATCGAAAATGCTGAAATCACACACCATTGTGCAACATAAGCCGATACATGATCAAAAGCCTGGCTGTTTCAATTTGGCGATAAAAACACGCAAATCCATTTGATTAATTGCGTTTGTCTTTCTCAACAAGTTTTTTAATGTTGCTTTTTCACTTTTTTTTTTTACCTCTTCTCTTTCACATTTGATGAATTACGTGAATCATACTCGTTAGGATAATATAGTCACTGGATATCTATACACAGAGGCGCGCACAGATAGAAATATAAAACAGACAGATAATCATGCATAAACGTAAATGTATCTGTGTTTGTGTGTATGTCTTCATTATAAACAATACAAAATAATTGCATTGATAAAATACCTACGTAATACCTATATATATATATATATATATATATATATTCGTGCGTAAAAGCATACGTATAAATATATACACAGTCAAAAACATACAGATACAAAAACAAAAAACAAAATAATACATTTGCTACTTAAAAATTTGATTCTCAGATTAGAAGATAAATATCGGGAGAAGCAAGAAAACAGAAAAAGAAAATAAAACATTAACATAAACAACAACAGAAAAAAAGAGAGAAAAACAGACAAACTAAAACATAAACAGAGGAACCGGTTACACAATTATGTCTTTCTACTCTGTAAAATCTTCGTTTTAAACGTTGACGACGTCAGATTCACACAGATCGAAAACAAAACAGTGTCATTCATTATACGAGCTTTATTTTCCTTTCTAACAGATGTTCTCGTACTGTTTCCAAACATTCATAATTATATTTGTAAGAGTATGAAATGTTCGACATCCAATAGGAGGCATGAAAAATGAAACGACTGCAGAAAACGGCTATGGCTTTTTCAGAAGTAGCTAAAAACAGGTAAAAAGAATGAACATAGTATATACACCACAGACAGACAGCCTTGTAATATAGTAAACCCTCCACGCATGTACATATATACCGAATAGAAAAAAAGAAAAACAGTTTAAATGTTCAAAAAATATTGAAAACAAAACAATATGATAAAACAAAGAGAATCAATATAGGAGGACAAAAATTCTCTATGAACGAAACAAAACAAACAAACAAAAACAAATATATAAATAAATAAATACATTTTCTTTTCTAAATAAATTTAATCTTTAATATAATAAGATGATGTGGTGTGCTATAATTTGATTAAAGTGATCCAACGATCTGTGATGCCTCTGTTATATAATGTTATATACATATATGTATGTATGTATGTATGTATGTATGTATGTATGTATGTATGTATGTATGTATGTATGTATGTATGTATGTATGTATGTATGTATGTTTGTATGTATGTATGTATGAATTATTTTTCTGTTTGTTTGAAGCATCTCCCACTGAAATCATTCAGTTTAATAATTCTACACTTCATAATCTTCAAAAGATTCTGACGTTTCATATTTTTGATCCGAGGTCTTCAACATAAAGCTCAGTAAAACACGTATCTCATTGATATTAATTCCACATCCTACAAACAAAAGATTTATTACCATCTTGATTTATGGTACCTTTAAAAGTATCATTGAGGGATAATTACAGACGAGATTGGCCACTGCACATGATAATGTAATGATAATGGCCCCATTCGCAAATAAATCAAGCCCGAATAGCCTTCGTTTCAAATGCATTTAACTTGCGCGTGTGCTTGTGCAAGGATTTTTATTGATCTATGGGTTCTGAGATACATTATGCGATTGTCCTTGCAGTTTGAAATGCAATTTGACGTTACTGGATGTCGCAATAAATCAAAATATTAGGTTTATGATCTTAGTGAATTATTAATATTTATCCTAGACAAGTAATAAGAAAGCGTAATGGATTTTCTGAAAGACTGGGTTTTTATAATACAAATTATAATTATAGCGTGATTGAAAATAATAATTCTAAGACATCGTTAAGGAAAAAAAATCGAGATAAAAGATTTTGAAATGTAGAAGCGTACGACACAGCGATTGTCCAAATGTTCACCCGTCAGTTCATCCCGTCTTACATCCATTCACTAATACTTTAGTCTGTGCTTCCGTTCAGCCGTCTAGACAGGCTTACAGTCAGCTAGAGACAAATAAATAATGTATTTAACGTGAGATGTGTTCCGCTTTAAATATCTGTTATTAACTGTTAAATCATTTAAGTTCTGTTAAATTGGAAAAAATAAATTGAAACAGCATTTGATACAGTCTTCTTAAAGTACTGATTAAAATAGGAAACAGATACTCTATTCATAACGTTCTGATTGGAGTGTGAACTAAAGACATATTCGTTAAGTATTGATTGGAATGGGAAATAGAAATACTGTTCATAAAGTATTGACTAGAATGGGAAATAGAAACACTCTTCATAAAGTATTGATTGGAGTGTGAAATAGAAATACTATTCACAACTGGAATGGATAATTTATAAATTTCTCACTGGAATGAGAAACAGATGTACTAATTTAGAAATACGAAATAGATAGGGTATTCGTAAAGTTTTGGTTGGGATGTAAAATTCCTACAGCATTCATAATGCACTGATTGAACTCAGAAACTCATATACCATTCATAAAGTACTGGCTGAAATAGACAATGTCACACACGAATAGATTTATCCTGCAGACTTATATACAGAATAAAAATCCGTCCAGTGATTTCAGTCAGAAAAAAAAAAGGAGAGGATACTGATATCATTATAAAGAACAAATAGTATTAGTTATGTATCTGTCAGGAACAGTTCACAAAATTTCATAATAAAATCATAGAAGGTAACATCACCATTCTTCAGTGATGTTAACATTTAGAGATATTTTCTTAAAACAGATCTTTGTGCTTTAGCAAACAGCGAAAATGTTAAGCATCCGTATTTACTGAACTACTAGAATGAATGTAGGGCGTGTCGCTTAAATACATATATTGACGTGAATGGTGTGAATATCTAGCCCCAAGACATTACAGGTTCGATTCCCGTGGATTACTTCACAGCTATACAAATATCTGGTCCAGAACATCTGTTGATTTACATTACACACTGATGAATTTCCTTCCGGGTGAATCCGCGCAACGTGCAACCGAAATAAATTAGCTAGAAAATGACTTTAACAGAACGAACGTTTCCAACCCTTGGACAGTCCTTCTCGATGATTCATACTCTCAGGCTGGCCATTTGGTGTTGAATCCTGGTTTTGCGCAGGTCAAAAGTTTGAACCAAACATTATTGCAAACATTCTTATTTTTTTATTGAGAATGGAAACATGAGAGAGCTTGGCATACTACACGCGGTCATAAAACCTATCGTATAACATTTCGCATAATTTTCTGTAATGACATTGCAATAAATCTTCATTTGATACAAATTGCTGGATTAATTTATTTTATTATGTGCGTTTTCTTTTGAGATATTGGACTTATAATAGCTTGTTGTGTATAATAGCTATAATTATTCGCAATAAAATATTAGAGTGTTTTTGACAGAAAAAAATGGGTCACAGTGACCGAGTAAGAGAAAGAAAGAAAGAAAGAAAGAAAGAAAGAAAGAAAGAAAGAAAAGAATGAAGAAAGAAAGAAAAGAAGGAAAGTTAATATAAAGGATGATCGAAAAAGTCTGAATCCAAGTATATCAGACTTGCCAAGCACATTCTCATATAAATGTATATATATTTATTTATCTCTAAGGTGCATAAACATCTACCATAAATACTGAAGTGTCTGAATACGCACTATATAAAAGCATTCCTTTAATTGATATCTTCAAGTCTGCAAACAAATTTGGAGAATATTAATTTAAAATAAAGCTGCAGTAAATGATAACACGCGGTAGTATTTTTTTTTTTAGTTTCATCAACAGATAAAAATCTATTCACTACGATACCAGTAGAAATTTATTACCAGACTTGTGCAACTTGTTCATATTCATACGAAATAATATAATTAAACATTCAAATTACACAAAATTATTACACGTTTCTTAGTGAAACTCACAACCTTTCAGCAGCCGCTCTTTTTTTTAATATTAGTGAAGTAGAATTTTGGGCAAACTGAGTGGAGTTCAGTGTGGTTTTATCCATTGGGATTATATCCTAGAGGAGTTTTCTCTAGTTACCTGAATGTATCAGAAGTAGACTTAATTCTCAAACTAAACTAAATATAATATCATGATCTGTTACAATCCACTAGTAAAAGCAAGAAAGGCATGAACAACTATTTGTCTTCCATTCTCTCTCGACACAGTTATTATTTCGAGCTGTCGGCGTAATACAAAATTCAGAAGAGGTTACAGTTTCTGGAGTTATTTTTCAAAATTGTGTGTGGTAGCAACAAAATACGCTACACGTGAGTGCGAGTATTTCATGCGTCTGTTCATCGCAGATTGGGTTTCCTTCAGCGTGCGCATGCATGCTTCCTGGTTTCAATTAGCTGCAGAAAGGAATGCTAATGACAGTTGAGTTGTGTTGTGTTTGGCTTCTACCAATACAAACAACTTCCACCACTCATTGCCAGCCTGATATGGTTTACGATTGTTATATTTTACACTAACCGTGAGGTATGCATTCTTTACTGTAGTAAGTGCACGAACAGGAGTTCTTATTTACAGAACTATATAAGTTACGACTAAGCCCTAATTTTGGAGAATACGAAACCCATTCTTCATACCTATATATATTTATACATGAGTGTGTGTTAATAAAATTCTGATGTGTAAATGGAAATTTGTTTAGTTTATGCATGCATAGTTGAACGTGACCTAAATGTAGTATCTGACTATGTTGTAATGTATCGAAAGTTTGTACTGATTAAAAAATATGCACTTTTTAGAATCCTCTTTGTACTTGCCATTGTTGTTTTATGAAACACTGACGTTAGTATTTTCTTTTTAAATTCAATTTACTCCACATTCGTATATCACAATACAAGCTAAATCGGCATTTGATTTAACAAAGCGGAATAGATTCCATCGCTTCACGTGTTTGATTTGACGTGTCTACAATAACACTGTCGATAAGCACGAGAGTAGAAGGATTCATCACAAATTACCTCAATTAATGACATCCTTTCCTTAATTATATTGAGAAGATATTGGATCATCTCTTAGCCAAGTCTCGAATCAGTGAGAAACAAACTGGCGCGATATTTCTATCTGACGTCAATTATCCAATCAAAGCAATGAAAAGGACTTCTTCCGGAAACACGCCAATCAAAGTGGTGCAGTTGGAGCGATATTGGCAGACTAATGCTTTTAGCATTCCAATCTCTTTTACAGATGTCATCTTGCCAAGAAGTTCGCCGAGGCTGTCAAAAGATATAAAATATTTTATGAATGATTACGTATTCCCAGTGTATTACCAAATCAATTACCGAAAATTTGTATTGATAAGGAGTAGCTGACAATTAATGGAGGGATTTACGAAGGAGACAAGCTAATGGCTGAAATAAGCAGAGGTCACATTCAGCCCAAATTGTTTATGACTGAATGAAACGACCATGGAAAACAGATTGCCATCTTGTTAAGAATTTGAACATGCCTGACAGTAAAATATGTCCCCATGTGACCTTCTTCTCGTTATTATTTTATAAAATCACGACATGCAGAAGACAGAAAATAAATAACGACATTTGAGAGAATATTCGCGTCACAAACTTGAATAATACTTCATTTAGAATTGATATGTTTATTTTTTATAGCCTGCTACAGACACTTTTTAATTTTTTTATTTATTTATTTTTTTATTTTTTTTTTTTTTTTTTTTTGAGAGTAGTAGAGAAAACTAATATCACGAATCATAATGCTCTTAAACAATTTTTGTCTATTACAAAAATATTTTTTGGTTTTGATCAATCTGATGAAATCTAAAAAAAATTCTTGGATCTTTGGTTGAAGTATTTGAAAACGACTGCGCAGAACTTCAATCTCTGTTCTAGTCGTAATAAAACTACTCTGAACCCATTTACAAAAATTATCTAAAAAACAAAAGCCCCCAAGTCCATAAATGCACAGGCCAACAAAGCCCCCCCGATAGAATCGTAATAATAATAATAATAATAATAATAATAATAATAATAATAATAATAAATAAATAAATAAATAAATAAATAAATAAATAAAAATAATAAAGGAAAAAAAGGGAAAAAAATTAGGTCAAAAGATCACGGTAAATAAAAAATGAGGTAGTACAAACTCTCCTCAACGTAAAAAAAAACAAACAAGGAAAAACACAAAGAAACAAAATTCTACCATTGTTTAATATTTCCTGTGAGAACCTAATTATCAAAATCATGGAATTTATGTAATTAGTTATTTGGGTCATGTAAAATGAGTGTGATCAGCTTTAGTCATATTATCAAATGACGTCTGGAGTTTTAGTAAGCTTTTGATACTATTTGACTGGATATGCTTTGATATAAATTCTTCGTTCAAACTGTGTTCTTTATCTTAATTGTGATTATTACCATAGTTATTTTCGTAGTGATCAGTTATGTTGATCAAACAAACACAAAAATTGATAATCATGCCATTATTATGCTGATTTTGATAAAGATATGTAGTTTGTTATGCTTTAATAAAGTGGTTGTTTGCAAAGTTACTTTTTTGTGGTGTGTGTGTCCTACCTTGATTTTTCACTGTCAGGCTTTTATCCGCCTGTGCATTTATGGCCTGGTGGGCTTATGTCCTACATTCGAAAAATATTGCCATCTTAGTTTTGTTTCTGTTATCTAAGTAGTCAACGTATTGTAAACCTTATTGAACTGCCAAATTATCTGGTCGAAAGAACGAAATAATAAAAGCAGAAACGTGCTCATCTTTAAAAATAATTAATATAAATATTCATGAACTGTTTATTAGACATTTTCAGTTTCCATTATCAGCTTGCACATCATATACGGTGGCTTGAATATATATCTTCATTATTTGTTTTTGAAAAAAACATATGCATGTAAGTACGTATTATGTATGTATATATGTATGTCTTTATGTGTGTATATATGTATGTATGTGTGTATGTATGTATGTATGTATGTATGTATGTATGTATGTATGTATGTGTCTTTATATAATTAAAAAAATCAAACATAATTAAAATAGAAAAAAATATTTTCGAAGTATGAAGTCAAAATATGTTAACAGAATATCAGAAGATAATTTGCGATTTTTATATTTAATTTTGATCACAGACCAAATGTTTTACGAGATTTCTTTCCCACAAATCGCTTGACAATAACAACACAGAGGGATGCATAATATACACTGACAATGATTGGAAATGCCTTCATACATTTTAATTTATGTCTTCTTTGCCTGCGGTGTCCTAAACTCACAACAGGCTAATCTGCGCTTGTCAACAGTAAAACAAGGAACAAATGACAGAGTGTCAAAAGACGCCGAGAGAAATGGCTGGGCCTGCCACAGCGTCACCAGGGGTCGCGACCTGCGAGAAATAGATTGAAGAGTTGTCTGTAAGGGGAGAGAATTATGAAGCAACGTCGACAAAGGTCAAGCAATTTTCTGCCGAGACATATTAAATTCGCTCAAGGGGTTTAGATTTGCGCTTCAATATTAGTCGCCTCGACGACGTAAATTTGTCTTGTCAGAGAATTAATGTGCCTGGTTGTTACTGGAGTGATTAGAAATGATGCGAGGCCGTACGCCTCTCCGACCCACCATTTTCTCTTGTGTTTCGATACCGACAACAGTCGATAGGTCAGGCTTTGTTTATTAGAAATCGTATGAGAGGCATATCTAATTTTGTGTAAAATTTGTAATCTGTTTTTACAAGATTTACAAGATTTACTGTAACTGAAAAAGAAATCCATAAAAAAAAAGAAAATAATAACACGGTCTGGAGAAATGGAAATTAAATCAGTTTTAGTTAACTGATATAAATATTAGTTAATTTGAAAATTTATGTAATCAGATAATGATTTGAACAAATAAAAGAAGAAATTAAATAACCTTTTGGCGACTTTAATATATATTAAACTGTATTGTAGCTTGGAAAAGGTTAAATTTTATAGAATGTTTTCATGTTAATAATATATACATAAATACATACAAGCATTTATGCATTTATACATTCGTACTTATGTATAAAACCTTGAACCTAATAAAGATATTAATCTAGATGATATAATGCTCTGTACAGTTTCCATTAATATGATTTTGTAATGTTTTGTTAAATATTTAAAGTCGAGTAAAATTTATAATTTAATTTTTTTTCTCTCATAGTCTTATTATACAATTTTTCTTAACACGCACTCATAAATGGAAAACAAGTAATTATTGGTGATTGATTCTGTGGTAAACTGAAACCAAGATCTATTCTTTCAGCATAACGTGTAAAAATGTGTTGACAACACAGTTTAGATTTCCAAGTGACTAAATTGCAAATATCATAATTTAACGATAAAAAAATATGTAAGCAATTAATACATTTTTACATATTATTATTATTATTATTATTATTATTATTATTATTATTTTTTTTTTTTTATTATTATTCATGGCTATCATTGTCATCATCATTCTTGTTGTTGCTGTAGCATATTGGTTTTTCTTTCTGGCCTTAATTCATTTTTAAAATAGCATTTTCACTTTAACTACACATGTCAGCGAAACACTATATCACTTTACAAATATTCCTTTCTTTAGTTTTCCAGGCCGTTAGAGGTTAAGTGTGAATTATGGCGCCTGACAACTGTTTTTGGAATGAATCCTATTTGCAGTAAATCAGTCTTGGATCGTCGTACAATATACAGGAGGCGATAACTCTGAATTTATCTGCGTATACACGCTCATCCTTAACACTGATGCCCCGTGCCTTTGTCCATATTATCACCAATTGAGACGCGATTTACTGTCGGCTCATCGCCTGGCTATGTCGTCCATAACACCATTATGAGGTCCGAGCGACAGTTTGTTAAACCTCGGAGAGAAATGATGTCTATCATGGGGCAAGAAGCAGTTACATTTTGTACGATCGATGGGCAAAGGTTATTCCGGTGATGAGGTCATTTCTGAAGATGTTTGTTTTCGTTGTTGTCAGAAACTGGGCTTTGCTTGTTAGTAGATTGTCAGATTGTTGAGTAATAGATCGTCGGATCGATCGCTAATAGTTTAAGCTCGACTACTAATGAGTCTGTGACTTGACACAGCGTACTAATGATCTCTGTAGTTACTGGTTTTCGAGAGCACGAAGAATACTGATGTCTGCTAAGTATATATTATTCTCGGTTTGTGCACAGTCGATATTAACTGATACCGTTTGTATATTTAGCTGATATTATTTAATTATGTTATTTATAACAAAACCGATGTCAGTCAAAAAGGAACAAGCACTGGACATGTGGTCCGACTGGAAAAATGGGAAATTGTATATATTTATATATATATATATACATATGTATTTGTGTGTGTGTGTGTGTGTGTGTGTGTGTGTGTGTGTGTGTGTGTGTGTGTGTTTGTGTGTGTGTGTGTGTGTGTGTGTGATTGGTATGGGCGAAACTGACATACTTCGACACCTGTATGTTTGATGAGATTATAATTACTTCATCTATATTTGTTATCTTTTTTCACTCTTCTTCAAGTAGTCTGAGATTGTAATAAAAAAAAATAGTTTTGGAGGTAATCCAGCGTATTTTTCAGTATAGTTTTATTTAGTTATCTAATTCAAACAACTGTAAAAAGTGTTAAATGAATGGTGGTAGTATTTTGTTGGCAAAAAGTTGTTTATTTTATTTTTTATTTGTTACCAGTTTATTAAAAAACTGAAGTCTGACAAGTTTCTGATTTAAGTGAATTTTGTTCATATACACATTAGCAGTTTAAAAGTAAAAAAAAAAAACATTTACTATATTCTCTCTTTTTTTTTTTTTTTTTTTTTTTGCTGTTTTGTTACAGTTATTTATTTATTTATTTACATTATCTCATTATTGTTCATTTTTTTTTTTTCTTTTTTTTTTCCTTTTTTTTAATATTTGAATTTCTTATTATTTGCATCTTGTTATTATCACAAGATAAAGTGATCTGTCGAACGTAAGATTTCTACTTTATTTAAAGCTATGGAATGATCCTGTAGCAGAACAGAAGAACTATATTCGATATTTCTATATTATTTACATTTATTTTTCATGTGGAAGTTATGAAAGTTAATACAATTAACAAATAAGAATAATAAGTATACGAAACGTAGGTGTCACTAATCTATAGTACGTTTCAATATATTTAAATACAGACCTATTAAATTTACCACACGCTCAAGTTTTATCTTGCCAGGACTGATATTAGCAGCTAAAAGAGTTAAGATTATTTTAATAACTCTTTACTAATAATTATTCTTTTTTCTTCTTCTTCTTCTTCACTAGAACGAGAACTGTTCCGCTAAAACTGCTGGCACTAATCGCTGAAATATCTGAGAAAATGTAGGTGTTTAACAAATAGCATGTGAAGCAAATGGGAGATAACCTTTTCAGCCAGCTAATATTTTGCAAGTTTTATCTCGACTAATTACGCTGAAGTACTTTATCATAGATTTATTGCAAAACGGCTACAACTCTCACGACTAAACAACGAAATAATGTTATAATTTGATAAGTATCGTCAGTTTATCGATAGCTCATTAAGAAACAATTATTCTGATTTGTGACACTTCCTTTATCTTTTTTTTTCTCTCTAATCTTACGTGACGTCATTTAAACTCTAACTTTTATTTATTTTTAATTTTATTTATTTATTTTACTATTTTTTTTTTTTTTTTTTTAAAGAAGGGGTAAACAAAAAAATCATTGCCGGAAAAAGTAATTTAGAATATTGCCAAAACGGCGCAATCATTCTCTCGTTTCCAAACCACCCAGTGACTTTTGCAGGCCATAATTCTTAACCAATCCTAGTCAGATGTCTGAGTGCAAAATATATAGCACTTTCTAAACGGCAACCTTTCATCATTAATCATGCATTAAATGGTTGAGACATGACATCGGACGACAGCTATGATCTCATCTTTGGCAAGTTTTACACATTCTCTGCCTCAAACAGAAGTAGTGCTATTTCCTGCCGCAGATAAGCTGCCCACAAACGTTTCGCTGGCAGTGATATATGAGTGTGAACTCAAAAGGGAAAGGCGCGCACTGAGAGATCTGCTCCACATCTTCACTCATCGGCAAAAATGGGCCGCTCATCTCGGGGAGCAGATAAGTAAAACATAAATTTATAAATTTCTTCTGACAGGGCCATCAACGATAAAACGCATACAGCGGAGCTTTAAATGTACGATCTGTCAGCTTGTCAGTCATAATTAGAAAAATATTTTCTTATAATAAACAGTATAGAGTTGCAGAATAAGCCGGCAGCAGAGAGTAAATTAGACAAATGCTTCGTGCTGCAGCCAGATCAAGAGTCTTGGTTACTGTAAAGCTGTTATCTTTTGACAGCCGGTGCCCGCGAAAAGCGATTACTGACAGACACGGGGCCCACCAGGATGGAAAAACCTACCATACCTCTTTCATCACGTTAGACGTGCTTATCATGTGAGCAATTAATTCTGCGTTCCCGAGTGCTGGTTAGGCTGACAGATGAAGTCACACAAGATTTCACCAGATATCAATCACTCGACTGCACTTTGCGCCTTCAGAGGTATTTTTATGTGAGAGACTTAGCTGCGTAGGTAACAGAGATGCCCCGAAGCTCGACAGGTATTGGGATCGTTCAACCATAGAGGAACATTAGTTTTCATATTCCTTTAAATGCTGAACACTGTTATAGACTACATTATACATTTTTCATCACATCAGACCCCATAAACGTTAAATAAACACGTTAGTAATCAAGTGTAACTGACTGTTAGTTCTTCCAGTTAATTCATTTCTTCTGTATTACACAAACTTCTGTGATAAAGCTATATTTAATGGAGAGTCGGAAAGGGTTTATCTTTTATTTTGAGTGGCATGTTACGATATGTTGTGGGGTATCGAGAACGATCCAGGATGTTCCCATTTAGTAAAGACTGCGAGACTGGAGCTCTTCGGCTGTCAGTACCTGCCAAATTGAGGCACCATCTTAAAAGT
>CM022679.1:12141914-12276914 GCA_012295275.1 Chrysomallon squamiferum
TGTCTTAACGCGAAAAGATTGAAATCCCTTTGATGATAAATTACCGTTTGAGGCGTCATGCAATGTATGCACGGTCATTCGCACAGAGAAAGACAGACATATGCGAAATTCAAAAGCTGCACGAATATACTCTTTGTTTAAATATTTACGAACTAGAGCACGTCACCATTTTGCTGTTTTCTTTCGTTTGAACTGGGATGTGTTGAATAAGTTAGGACCCTTTTTTTCAGTTTTTCTCTTTTTTTATAAGAAAGAAAGAAAAGAATAAAGAAAGAAAAGAATAAAGAAAGAAAGAAATAGAAACATGAAAAGAAAAAAGATGCTAATAAAATGAGTCCTCTATATTGAATCCACAATATTAAAGTTTGCATTACAAATCAACCAAACAGCAAACCAATCAATCAGCTAATCCATCATCCAATAAATCAACCAGTCAGCCATCGAACCGAGCAACCAGTTAATCAACCAGCCAACCAAACAGTCAACCATTAAAGAGCCAAACAGTCGAACCAGTGGACCAGTCGATCAGTTGAGACGTGCTTACATTTGCTATAGCACATCTATACTGGGCACTTTATCTGGAGGCCAGGAAACAGTATTAGTGTTATTATTTTAGATGATTACGTACTGAGAAAAGGTTATGTAGTGATTCTCTAATCAGTTCTGGGTTCTAACCGGGATGCGATCCCGATATGTCCAATAGTTTAATCGTTACTTAGCATTATCAGTCCTGTACTGTTAGAGACGTGAAAAGAAGAATGTATTGATTTTCTTAAACCTCCCCATTTTTGCAGACGCTTACAACTGAATACTATGTACCAATATGTCTACTGATTAACTAATTTAATTTTTTGTTCGGTTTCAGTTGTCATTATAGTTTTACTCAGTACAGGCAGTATTCGAAATTCTTCGACTTACTGGTTTCTCTGTTTGTCCAAAGGAAAATACATCTCTTAATAGTATTTATAACACACATTGTTTGTTTTTACGACTCACTTATTTTTGTTTATGCTAGCTTCCATTTCAACTAAAAATACATTGACTGCAAATGCAAAAGAGAAAGCGTTGATTCTGTAGGAGTATTAGCTTCTAATCTAATGTTTTTCAATCTGTTTAATTAGTTTACTTAGGTGTGGTTAACAGTAATAATATTCAGTCTTAAACAGGTATGTCTTATAGCGCCCGTGTTAAAATGCTTATGCTAATATCAGTAAAACAGGGAAAACTGTAAGAAAAGAATAGGTGTAACTTTGTAAGTGTGTATGTGTGTGTGTGTGTGTGTGTGTTTGTGTAGAGGAGTAGCTATATAATTATGTATCTCTGAATATGTCTCTGTCAGATACGTACAAAAAAGGCAACCATATACAATAATATGTCTGCAGACGCTTACGCAGAGGCCTCTATGTCAGGTTGTGAGAAAAAATTCACTGCACATTTTTCTTCATTCTTGTTAACTAGTATACATTTTGTTCTGTTGCTATTTTGCTGTGATAAAATAACCTCATTATCAGGCAGTTGTAGTTGTTGTAACCTCGTCATGCATGTCGCGCTCTACAACTGTAATCCTAAACCACACTCTTTTGACAGGTAACATTGTCGCTGCCTGTCCACACGAACATTAACAAAGCTATACGACTTTACAGGCTTGAAAACCCACCAAGAAGAATTACTCTGTTCCTATCAGATATCCTATCAATCGCGCCAGCTGACAAGATATGCCGGAACGCCAGTATAACGCGTTGTCTCAAAATATATTCACGAATATTAAGTGATAGGCGATACACTTGTCCATGTTGACGCGACCAATACAATAACGCACAGTGAAAAGATACATTATCTTAAATCATTCTTTCTCCTGTAATATACGGGTATACATCATGATAATGTTTAGGTCTGTGACATTTCATAGCCAATAAAGATTACCGTCTGTCTATAATGGGAATATATAGGATGACACGGCGATATATCAACATTTATCAAATTTATGGAGGCCCCTTTGAGTGAAGCCGTATCCATATCGTTAGACCACACGCACTGCGCGACAAAATTGTCTTATTAATTTAAAGAAAAAAACACGACAGAAAATAGTTTCTTTAATTGGTTCTGCCTTAATGGTTGTTTTCAGGGAATGCTTAATTTGATTTTTATTTTGTACCACGGAAATACCCTCCAACTATAATACATGGTTAAACAGATGTTTACATTGTGTATTTATGAATGCCTGTCTGCATAAATGTAGTGTATATGTGTGTGGGGAGGATGTTTTGTTAGAATGATAGCAGTTTTTGTCTCTTTGTCTCTCGATTCCTTAAATGAGCGTTTATATATCTGTGAAATGTAGTATTAACAACGTCTGCATGTTTTTATAAAGAATAATAATGTGTTTATGCAATATGTACATATATATTTATCATGCTATGAACCCATGCATGTGCACATGTTTACATGTCTTTTTATGCGTATGTAAATATTTCGAAAATAATTTTTAAACATATGTTTTCTGAAGGATCGCACTAGTTTTACACGAGATAACCCGAGAAAAAATAACACGCCTTTTCTCATACCCGAGCGCCAGTATGTAGATTTTGATTATTATAATAAATCTACACCTCGCGATTATCGTTGTGGCGACAGTTAAAACGTACAATATGCCATCTGTTTATTACCTCGGGGTTTTGTTTACAACGATTTTGAAAAGAGTGTTAAATTTCGAAACGTGAGACAAACATAATTAGCATACTGTGACTATGAATGGAGGTGATCGGTTTTCATTCGCGCACATTTATTGTAAAGAGCATTGTCTTCGGTTACCAGATTTAATATCTCCGTGTCAGAACTTTAGAAATATTGAGGCAAATAAACTTCGTTTGGTTAATTCTTTTTGTTCAAAATGTTAACGACACGTTAAAGATATTGTTGCTGCTTGATAAAAGGTCTTTATTAATGGTGAGTAGTATATTTGCATTATCATGTATTTTACATTAATTGCGGTGACTAATTAAATTATCGCCTGTCACTTCTTTTAACATACACAAACAAAAGCAAGCAGCACACTTACACAATGAGGATACAGACGTACATACGTACTTTTTTGAAATAGGACTCACTACCGAATTCGAAACAAACAGTTGAATTCTGACATTTGTGTGTTAAGATATCGGTTTCACTTATTTGTCAGAAAATATGTTCCTACGTGTTTATTTATTATAAATAATGTTACATTTATCCTTTTATAATAAATGTATATTTTTAAATCCTTCAAAACAAAATGACGCCTCCCTCATGATCATATTAGCAACGCTTCTCGCTGTTTTCGCTCGCTCTCTCTCAGTCGTCCATTCGCCTAGAAACCTAGAAGTGACAAAGCTTAATGTCACTAATTGGCTGTATTCACTACAAAGTCTTCCGACTGGAGGCTGTGTCTGTCACATTTCATGGTTCGAGGGCACTGTGCGAACGATTATCGCCTCTCCAGCCAGGTAGTGAGTGTTGGCATCCTGTCGGAGATGTCAGTGAAAGGACATAATGTCTTGACAAGAGCAATTGTCTCACAAAGTGTTTCTGCCTTCTGGCCGTGTCTCTTTCTGTCGTTATTCAAAATCTTCTTTTGCCAAGCCGGAGACTGGTCCGCATCTGCTTTTGTCAGATACTGTCTACCGGCAGCGAATCATTTTTACATAAACTGTCGTGTTTTGTAAGCTGATGAGAAGTGGGCTTTATAGATAGCAGTGTTTTTGGTTCGTGAACCGGCGTCGTCTTCGTTTCTGCAGAACCTAACGAAATGAATAACGACCAGTGTTACTGCGTCTGTCATACATCAGATGAAAAGATAGAGATTTGTGTGTTCGAGCCGAGAGCTTGACCTTCGGCTGTAATTTGGCAGCCATGTGCTTTTTCTCTCTCTCTCTCAATTTGATGAAAATGCGAAAAACACGAATGCTGTAATACCGCATTTCTGACTGCAACAAATTTAAAATAAACAATGTGACAATTTTCTTTATGATAAAACTTTGAACGAAAGGATGGCGTTTATAGCAACATTTTGAAAATAATGAAAAATTAAATTAATGAATGACTGAAGTAATTTCACAAGAAAAGATATCTAATTATAAAGATATATCTGTGTACATTTAATTATCTTTGGTTGTTTACAAGATGTATTAAAAAAAAATCAGTACAAGATGTATAAAAGAATCAGTCTCCAAACAATTTGGCTGATATTAATTAATTCACCAAAGGCTGAAATCTTTTCAATTCTGACGTGTTCAAATATATGGGAAAAAGAAGTCAGCATGATTAATTCAGTAGAAAATTATCTGTTTTACATTTTTATTGGCAACCAATATCAACCACTGTAAGATCAAACATTTTATATACCTAATTCAGTAGAATATATTCGGTAATATTAATCAAACTAGTGCGAAATTTATCGTATTAAAATATTACCAACAATACTGTTCTGATTCGCATGCTAACAATTTCAGAATTATATTTCTTATTATAAAATATATCAATAGTTAGACAAACAGATATTTCACATATTATCAGTTTGATTCTTCGAATTAAGCATTATGAAAGTTATAGATGTATTCCCCTTACATGCCTTTTGAGGAGTATTAGACAAATAAGTATATTAGTTATTACTAACTCAGATTAAAATGATGCTAATTAAGCAATGTATGATACATCAACTAACTGGAAACATCTTATAAGAGACCGACAAACTCAGTACCAGTATATTAGTATTTATTTATTTTTTACAATCTAGGAAGAAAAAAAAAAAAGCAACTTTATAAATTTATTTAAACGTCTCATTTCCGTTTTGGCCATTATTATAATTACTATTCTAGTATTTCTTTTGGAGTTCAAATGATTTCTTCTCTCTTTTGCTAAGTGCATGTGTAATGAAGCTTTCGTATTATCGTGTGTGTGTGTTTAAATAATTGTCCATTGTGAACGCATCACTGCCGTTTCTGTTTTCAACAAAGTGTCAGCGTTCCACACTTTAACTAACTTCAGCGTCAAACTCTTATGTTCGTCCCTATGAAGCCATAATAAAAGCAGCAATAAGTCTTTAGTTACCTGACACTTCTGACGGAAAATCGATGCCATTTGTCCAGAAACCTCGGCAGGGCTTTCCGGTATAGTGACAAGTCTTCGCTTAACACACTGACAGGTCGACAGGAAATGGGCCAGGTAAATTGGGATATCAGCAGTTTCGGGAGAAAACCAGTCAGTTTTTGGTCACCTAAATCACTTGTTTTCACTCGGAGCCAAGCCGTAGTCTGTCAGTGGACAATTTGCTCTCTGCTTGGACAGTGATTTGTTGTTTCCGTTTCTCTTGGTCGGATTGTCAGACGCAAGACATTCATTTCCGGTTCCGGGAAGTCACCGAGGCTGTCTTTCTAACTGTCTGATCAAGTATCCGATGACAATAGTTCATTTGTGACAGATCACGGCGTGAGTACCCAACAGTAAACAGTCAGACATTGACTGAACTGTGAATCGCGCACTTTGACAAATAGGTTAACGAAGATTCAGCTTCTCTTTAGCAATTAAATCGAAACACATTATATTTCCTAGACGAGTGGTAACTCTTACAGAATTACTGCTGTTTAATGATGATATAACGTTACTCAGCCCGCCTCAGATACATCTATCATAATGGCGGTCGTTTAGAGTAATTTGTCAGTCGATAGATACTCAAAATGTATATGCAAATAAAACCTTGAAATATCTTCTATTCATGAAGATAAAGTACGTGACAGCTAACTAGTTACATGTAATTTTAATTAAAATACAAATGGCAATAAGCTGTATGATATTCAGAATTAGATATTATTTTTAAGACATCTGATAAATCTTTTAATTACAGCTAAAGATTAAAATTAGGCTTAGAAGAATTTGTAGTGGCTATCTATAACTCTTTGTTTTGTTTTGTTTTGCTGTATTCTTTATTTTGTTTCTGTTTTGCCGTATTCTTTATTTTTTTTTAAGCTAATATATATTAAGAAACACTTATAACATAAGTCAGCTATTTCACGACAAAATATGTAGATTCGATGCAGTAAATCTTGGTGTTGACGTATGAATAAAAACCTGAACTGAGTGACATATAAGTCTGTGAAAGTACATGACCACAGCACAACAGACCTAAACAGTGCCAATTCATGTTATTACAAGCAGTTTCAATTAGTTATCCCTTACACGTGTTTCAAGTGCTAATACTGGCCTAAGATGAATTGATTATTCAATTAATAGCATCAAAGAAAATGCTGTCAGCAAACTGCCTTTTCATAACTGGCCTAGCTGCGGTTTATCAAGTGGGGCAGATGCATATTAAGAGATCAATAGATAAGGACTTAAGACTTTTTTTTAGAAAAGAAAATGAAAGTACATTTTTCTCTCTACCGCAGATGTTCATAAAAAAACACATTGCCCATCCATTACATGATGAATGATAAAGATTTCAGGTACTTATCGTCTTAAGACGCAGTTAGATGATGCACTTGTTTGAGAAAAATAATTCGTATTAAATATGAAACTGAAAATTTGGAGTTATGTGATAAAGACTTCCAATATTTCGTTGTTTATGGTCCAAAGACGAACATTTAAAGTTATATTCGAGAAGAAATACATATAGGAAAACAAGCTTATTACAAACAAAACAAACAGCATGAAAACTGTCAAAAGAATCAGCAACAGAAGGAAAGATATATTCAGCAATAGAGAAGTAGCAGAAACAGTATCATCTACTCATAAACAATAACAACAATACTATAATAGTAATATTAGTTATAATAGTAGTAGTAATAATTGTAGAAAAAGTCGTAGTAATAGTAGCAACACAGGTTGTAATAATAGAGTAAAAGTATAATAGTAGTAGCAGTAGATGTAGTTGTAATAGTTGCTGTTGTTGTTTTAGTAGTACTAGCAGAAGTAGCAGTAGTAGCAGTTGTAACAAAAGCAATGATTATGTTGATGATTTTCATGATAATGAAACATCTGTGCAGCATTAAAAATGTATGTAAAATAATTAAAGTTTACACAAAACCAGTGAATAAGCCTTATAGTTTAGAACTAGATTATTAATGCATATTTATTTTAAATATAATATCATCTCTATACACAATATATAACATCTGCTTTTAAAACACACATTTCAGATCGTCGCTACAAATCACAATCTATGAACAGAACCTTTAGTATGAGTAACCAAACAAGAAGAAAAGAGCAGGAGTCCATCAATCTAGTTTCATTTGTTAAATGCATGTGTTCGATCAACAATATGTCGGTTGTAACTAATTATCATGGCCATGAATCTATCTGAGCTCAGACAAAAATCTTCTGAAGAGATTCTTAGCGAGTTGTCTGCAATCAAAACTCTCCCAGAGGAAACAAGTGAAATATTGCCTGTCAGGTCGGAATAACATGCTGTCACACGTATTCTTGTATACGTAATAAATCACATTTTTCTCAAATGAATTGTTGTTCATTTTGTTCGACACTTGCTCGACAAACTATCAATTTAAAAGCATTCTGTCAACCCGCAGGACAAAACGAAGAACAAAACGACGTCCCGGGCGGTACGGTGATGACAAATTGAAAGTCCCCGCTAACCGATCATCATCTGTGAAAGTTGACGTTGTTATCAGCAGACTTCGCTCAAGTCTTCGTTTTTGAAAACACAAAGTCTTCAGCCGAGTAAATCTAATCATTACTTGAAAGTCTAAAGACGTTGTAGTAAGTATAACACACAAATATGCGTAAAACGTAAGTTAATATTAGTAAACCTGTTACGACTAGAAAATGAAGAAGGGTTAATATAATACAACGTTATATATAATTTCAATGGTTTATTAAGTCGTGCATTTTTAGTATGTATTCAGATCTTCTCCTAGTGTATTTTAATATTATGTATAAATGTGCATTTATGTTAACCGTTTCTGAACTTAATATTTTATTAAAATAAATTCATTTTAAACATTTGTTTTTAAGTGTGAATGTTTAAACGACTTACCATATTAATATATTATAAGGATGCATGAAAGATATAAATGTTTATTTAACCTGAATTGTGGACGAAGAAAACTTCTATTCACATGTACTTTTGCATGTAAATAAACTTCAATTTTACTTGAATAAACATGATTTTAAGTATCCTTCATTTTTCAATTTCTTATTTATATAATGTATAAATTTGTATGACAATAAATATTTTATTTTATTATTTATTTTATAATGATATCTGATCTAATTTCTAAAAATGTATTTGTTATATGATCGCTTGACTGATTGGTTTATTATGCCAGCTGTCTTTCAGTTTCGCTTATTTACATTATTAGTATTCGACAGTTTTACACAAAAGGTTTGTTTTATTTAAATTTGTTAACGATACTGTGTGACCAGCAATACACAGTGGACATTTTGATCTATTTTAATAAATGCCAGGAGATTATTAGTCACGATTTGTTCAGGGTAGAACGCTGTCATTATTATAAACCAACATTATGATAAAAAAAAAAATAATAATATTTGGTAGAACATCAGCAATAATCTACTTGAGAAAAAACTTAAACTAGCTATGTATTAATTATTGCAATGATGATTTTTAGAAAAAAAGTAGCATAAAAGTTCTATATTTAACAAAAACCTGATTAGATTATAAAAGTAACGTGGGAATTTCAATTCTACACTTCCGACCTTCTGTAGAAGTCGGAAAAATAATACAAAAGAAAAAGGATGAACCAAAAATGACACGGGTAAATAAGTGTCGTAGTACATTAAAATTAAATAAATAAATAAATAAATAAATAAAAATAATAATAATAATAATAATAATAATAATAATAATAAGAAGAAGAAGAAGAAGAAGAAGAAGAAGAAGAAGAAGAAGAAGAAGAAAATGATGATGATGATAAAAAGTCTATAGGTGTATTCATTTTCTGATTTTTACATGGTAACCATCTTTTTTTGTTCTTTTCTTTTCTTTTTTTTTTTTTTTGTCCTAATACCTCAGTCTTCAGCTTCGGTCTGGTTACTTCAAAATCCTACCTGGGAAGTACAGTGTTCTTTTTGAGTTTTGAGTCTTTAGATTTTCTTCTCCTAGATAGATTGTCTACCAAGTGAGAACGTGACCATATGGCAATGGGTCATGCACACCACACCTCTGGAGCCCCGAGTGCTCGAAGGTCACCCTCAGTCAAGTATTTGTCCTTAAGGAGCCAGTTACCATTTCGTGCCAAGCTGTGAGCAGTGAGCACTGAACGAGTTTTGTATGTGGAGAGGTTATGTACCGGAAGGGTTGGGCTTTCGTGCGTCAGTCCCCTTTTCGCTTCGACAAGTTTTCCAAGATAGCAAGAAAGTCATAAGCCTTTACACAATATTACAACACTAAACAAATTACAAAAACCTGTGGACAGATCATATAATAATGATAATGATGATGTTGATGATGATGATGATGATAATAATAATAATAATATTTTATTTTGATCCTGTACCATGAAAGCATTTCTTGTTTAGTAGATCCTCTTAAAATTGTAGATATTCGTATTTTGACATTCTCTTTTCATTCATAAATATTAATAATCTAAAAGGAAGAGACAGTTATATTAGATTAGATGCAAGGAAAAATGAAAAACATCTAATCTTTGCTGAACATCTAGTTTTAGCAGTATAAGAAGTGTTCTAGTCAGCTTAAATGCATTCTTCAATTTCTTATCCAAAACGTCCGATGAAATCACTCACATCTGAAACTGTTCATGTTAGTAGATACACGTACATATATATATATTTTAATGATATACGTTTATATGATAATGTTTTGGTATTTTGTTTATGATATAATCTGTTATGATAAAATAGTGAAGGGTCTACAAATAAAATATTAATATTACATTGTAATGAACAGAGTTCAGATATGGAAGCAATAAATATATGGTTTTAAATAATGCTGAAATTTCATAGGCCAAAATATAAAAGGTCATAGGCATAATATGAAATGCCATACTCAAAATGTCCCTAACATCAACAAATCATCTAAATTTATTCATCTGATTAGATATTCATGAGCCTGAAATATGATAAACGTATGCCATGACATTTTGTTTGGAATAATTTAACTGATGAAATAAATATTGAAACGTATGAGAGAAGAATAATACTACCAACAAAGCACTTCTAGCATTTCGTTAATTCTCTTCATCTGAAAAAAAAAAAAAATAATAATAATAATTAAAAAAAATTAAAAAAAAATTAAAAAATTAAAATTAAATGAGGAAATCTATTTCATTTTAAAATTATTTAATAAATTATTCCCTAGTTTAATCATAAATTAACGATTAAATTAATAAAGTATTTAATATTATTTTAACATCTTTTAATTATTAAACTAGTGAATAAATGTTTTTAAAATGAAATAGGTTTTCACATTCAGCGTTATCTTTAATTGTTTTGTCTTATTTTGTCTTTGTTACTTTTGACCTATATTAAATGTTGTCTAAGAAATCTAGTCAAAATACGTTACTCCGAAATGTCCTGTTATGAAAATATCTAACCAAAACATCCTAGTCAGTCGTCTGTTTCGCAAATCTTCAAACTTCGTGAACAGGCAAATAAACTAAAAATGAAAGCTGAAAATATACATCATATTTAATGACATTTTGAATCTCGAGTAGCCTGATATTAATTCAAATCCATTACTTTTTTCCACTATAAATATTAAGATGGCATTTCAATTCAAACTCAATCTGCAAATTTTATAAACAGATCTTGCAGAGCCGCTCGCTTTAATCAGTGTCTTGATACGGAAAATAATGTCAGACTGAAATGTCCACTTCAATTTTAAACAGACTGCATTCGGTTCGTTCAGATGTCTGGTTTCTGTTTATCTTAACAGTGCATTTCTCGTCAACAAAATAAGATAGTTATTTAATCAACAGAAGAGTCATTTCTTGTTCTTAGACAATGAAAACAGATGAGATGAGAATAGTCTAAATATTCTAGCATAGTATCAAGAAGCAGGTCTGAATTAAGGCTTCTGTAATATACAACTAAAATATCAAATAAAATGCAGAATTGGTCTTGTTTACTAAGACATTGAACTAAGCCAATAGTTAAATATGTTTAGTTAAATATGTTTAGCTTGGTATAAAATAAAAAACAGGCTTTATCAACATTACAGCTTGTCAAAGAGAGTGTCTCTGACGACAAGTAAAACAAGTTAGAATAATTTAAATATAGCTTGCTAGTGAATTGGATGGTACTGTATCCTTTTCACGTCCATCTCGATTAAATATCGCAGCTTGTACTGGCACCCAGAGTCTGAAATCCTAACGAACGGAATTTTATAGCCTGAAGCGTCCAGCATTAGTGATGTGTATTAAAAATGCACTTCTGGCGTCTCGTTAATTCTCTTCAGTACACGACATTCGTGTTAATGTTATCAGCAAAGCTCAGACACGGCGCCTGATACTTGCAATTGCTTTTGACAAGCCTGATAGCCAGAAATGCATTATAAAAGCAATGTACTGTCCATAGGAAATATTCAAACTGACAGTCTGCCTTCATGTATATCTCTGGAGACCGTCAGACGTCCACTTAAATATGACAGAACACACTTGGAGATTCCTCTCCGATGACACCGTGGCACAATTTTCGAATATAATTGATTTGATATAATATGCACGCTGGGATTTTTGATTATTGACAAGCTGAATATCGTCGTGGAAGGAGATGGTGTGCAGTGTCAGACCCAGCTCATATTATTTACATATTAAATAAATCCTTATTTTCTTCTTTCCTAGGCTTTTTTATATTCTGATTTCTGCGTCTTTGCTACGTGTTTTTTTTTTTTTTTTTTTTTTTTTTCTCTCTTTTGTTTTTTTATATGAATACAGAAATACTTTATTTTCTAATGCTCATGGTAAAATTTATTCTTTTTTTTTTTTTAAAAAAAAATAATAGTAATAAAAAAATAACGTCTTTGGGTTGTTTTGACAGTTTCTATATATTTTGAAAAATTGTAAAAACAATACACAGTTTAATCTTTCATATATATTCGTGAATAGCATGCTTTAACCTAATTCATATTTATGCCATACGTAAAGAATAAGCTAAAACGCTCATTTGTAATTTTTAAGGACCCATAAAACGATGATAATATATATTTTATTAAACTAGAACTTTGTATCCTGTTAGATAGACTATTTTGTTTAATTTGTTTGAAAAAATCAGTATATTTATTCATAACAAGAATAGCACCCTCAGCAGCGAAATATCGAAATGTTTAAGCCAAATTCTTCATGAGTGTAACTTCAAAATTCCTCTTACAGTCTTCATTCAGACGTCTTGATTTGATGATATCATTTAATCGCAATATTCTGCCCTTACTTGGTCCTGGGAATTCAGTTTTATTATGCTTAAGACTTTTTATATTAATTCCAGGCAAGGATGTTAATGGGAATTTTGAAATAAATAAATTCAAATATCCTTACTGCCACAAAGTTGAGTAATACTAATGGAAATTCAGTTCCAATTCCTTAGCGGGTATAAAATCAAATACCTCTGTTCTTTGTTACTGTTTCATCAAATTGAAATACAAACATATTCATCTACTTGAATATGAATTTTATTGGATATTTTCACCAAAAAACAACAATTACAACAACAACAACAACAACAACAAAACAAAAAAACAAAAGTACATTAAATTGATATTGATAACCTACTTGACGTTTAGACAATGATAAATTCAAGTTTTATCATTTCATTTTCTAATCGTGTGGGCGGAGAAAAAACCAGCAAACTGCCGATAAAGCACAATGTGGATCATTGCGTAACACTTCCCCTTAGACGAACCAAAATGGCCGCCTTGTCATAATCATCAAACACGTAATTGAGTCGGACAAGCGTGATCTATCGTCTGGGCTCAAGTCATCAATTTTCTGCAATCGGAGATAGCCAATTCTTCTGATAATGGAAAGTCCTTGGCATCAAAAGTGACAAGAAACACGAAATTAATAAGAAAATGTCACTTTTTCGACGTTTTGGTATTACCCCGAGGTCGCTTTGCCATGGCGGGCTTTCCTTGGTCATAGGTCCCCGAATGATGCTAAAATGTCGTCTGCTATCGATAACCATGGCAAAGAATCATTTTGTTCTTTCGTTCATAAATCACTAAGTTTCCCCCGAGTACGCTGCATAGGAAGATTGAAGCGTTCTGTCAGATAAACTGACATTTCAGAAGTCGATTAGTTACGTACAGACCATCATGTTCACTTCGCTTTTTGCCGGTAATTACACTTGAATATGGCTGCAGAGAACTATTTGATAAGTGACAACCGGCATAAATAAATCTGGATGTTTAGACAAAAAGATTGTATTTGAGTAATAAAAATGTCATGGCGTGTAATATTTATTGAGTTCACGTAGTCATAAAGCTTTGTTAGATTAGGCTTCTTTATTTGTTCTGATATTGCGAGCTCGAGTTGTTTTCTGTAAATCAACGCGCTATTTTTCCTCTTTTTTTTTTTCTTTCTTTCTTACTTTTTTTCCCCCTCTGAAGTTCAGGCTAGCAGTCACCTCCTTGTTTCTCACTTTATACAAAGATGCAGTTATATACATAATTTTTTTATTTTATTTATATGGCGTATAATATTTTATTTGGCTATTTATTACAGAAGAAAATACTGTTTGAGAATAAGATGGCTCCACTTATTAAAAAAAAAAAAAAAAAAAAAAAATATATATATATATATATATATATATATATATATATATATATATACTCAGAAATGTTTCTTTAACGAAATACTTCGTCATCTCTGTAATATTATTACTGTTGATTTTGCTGCTGCTGTTGTTGAAGTTATTGCAGTTGTTGTTTATTATAATCGTTGTTTTTGTAGTATATTATCATACGTATTGTCATTATTAATTCTCTTATGTATATGTGTGTGTGCGTGTGCTTGTGCGTATGCGTGTGTGTGTGTGTGTGTGTGTGTGTTTTCATATCATATTCAAACATGCTTTCCAAGAGTAAAGGCATGGGGTTTCTGTTCCCATTCCAAATTTACAAAACTTTTTGCTTTGTAAAAACAAAACACATACAAATCTCCAGTGTCGTATAAGAAAAGGTCACGTCTTCCTGTTATTTTTCCAAAATTATGAAATTATCTATCTTGTCTATAATCACCAGTCACGTAGTAGTGAAAAAACCCCACAGTCAGCAGCTTCTCCCTTGTTTTCAGATATGTCCATTTTATCAAATACAGATTTGTACTAGCTTTTAAACAGAGACCAATTATAGACAAAATATAATTATTTAAATACGATAATTAATATAACTGCGTTATTCTGATCAGCTGTGTGTGCAGGACAAATTGATTTATCCAGCAAATTTATTAAAAACTGACAATTACAGTTATCTTCAAGGTTTATTATTTATTTGACACACACGTAAAAATCATTTTAATTACGTTTTCGTTATTAAACGAAATAACTATGGTAATTTAGAATTAATTCTCTTTCGGTTTAAGAAGATTATTGTTCATTATCAAGATCTGTATATGAAAAAATATATATAGGCTTATATATATTTTTTTAAACTTTTTTTCTAGATAGTCGATTGCGCCTCACTTTAAACTTGACAGGTTATTTGCATGTTGCTGAATGCATGGCTTTAATTGCTCGCAAGGGAAGACTTGTATCAGACGTAACGTCTCCATCGTGGCGATTCTGCACAATATCAGTGGATCGTTATATGCCCTTAACGGGCTTTAAAAGTTTCAAACGTTTGCGGTTTTAGTATGTCAAATACATGTAGTGAAATATTTGACATCTTGACATAATTGCTCTCCAGATAGCATCAGCCAGGCTCCATGGCGACCAAACAGAGCGTGTTCTTTCTGCTCTTCTGTTAATCTGTGTCTATAGTTAATGAATGACGAAGTCGTATCAGTGCGATGCTGTGTGTAAAATTTATTGTGCTGCGTCGATTATCGGTTTCGTGTTTAATACGAATCCAGCTTTTGACGCTGTTATGATAATGTACAGTTTACGCCCTGCGGTTAATTTCGTACTGAAATGTCAATATAAAAAGGTCAAGAGAAATTTAATCACGGATGGTTATGGTGTCGTGTTGTAAGATCAAAAGAAGCACTTGTGCGGATAATTGGGTAACCATAACGTTAATTATTTTAAAGTGCGGTTAATACTGTCTTGGTAGTTTCAGTGAGCTATATAACACATACATCTTCTTTTTTTTTTTCGTTCCTTCATTTTTTTTTTAATTTCTTTTCATTTTTTTATTCCTTTTTTTTTTTTTTTTTTTTTTTTTTTTTTCTAATCAACAGTATTTCTCATAATTCTCATTTGTATTTTAATACCTAGTAAAATGAATCTGACATGTACTTGTAGGAAATGTTTTTCTAGTCAAAATAAGCTTCTGTTTTTCATCTTCGTTTTTATTTATTTTTATATTGCGTTACCCAGCAACTGAAAAGAATATGTAAAACGATTCTAGCTTCTTTCTGCACTTAAATCGTGTTTAAAATGCCGTGAAATTTAGGTGCCACTATTTAAACACGTTCCTTAAGCAAACATCTGGTCTTAAAAGTTTAAGGAATGTTTTTATTTTATTTTTTAAATATGCCATGTCTAAAATACTTAAAATAATATTAGATTAACCTCATTTATTTTCAAAAATATTTTACAGACATAGTTATGTTTTTGAACGAGATTATGTTTATGTTAAACAACACGAGATTTGTCCAACAGCTGAGTCATTCCCGTTCAACGTAGAATGGATGTTTTGTCAAAAACCGTGGTGTATGTTTTACTGTCATTTGTAAGAAAGTGAAATTTAAAAAAAAAAAAAAAAAAATTTGTTGCTAATAATAGCTACTCACAGAGTAAAGGCACGCGGTTTTTGCTTCCAAATCAACAATATATGACTTTGCGTATGATCACTAATAATGAAAGACGAAGAGAATACCCTAAACATTTATTCATTAGTTATTCAGTGAAGATTGTGAAAGTTTTAAACTGTTGTCTTATGAGAAAATATTTCAGGAGGCTGGTTTTTCATCCTATATGAGTTTTAATTTTAAATGTTACAGGAAAAATTTTGAAATAACATGTTTCAGTAATTCAATGGTATAAACGGGTAGCAGCCTGTACTAGGACATGTTCCTAGTCTCTACCAGTCTCGAATCCACAGTCTCTGACAGAATCTAGATTTAACGTTAACACTGTGATAAATCACTTTCACTAACAATAACAGCAATAGTATTATTAGTACTAGCACTAGTACTACTATACTACTACAACTACAACTACAACTACTACTTCTGCTTCTACTATTACTACCACCGTTGCTATTACAACAACTACTATTAATTCTAAAACCCCTACTGAAGCAACTTCTACTGCTGCTATTAATGCTGCTACTACAGCCACTTTTACTACTATTATTAATAATAATAATAATAATAATAATAATAATAATAACAACAACAACAACAACAACAACAACAACAACAACAACACATAAATAGTTGAACGGTGTCAAGGTCTGTGATTTTTTCATCCAAACGTATTGCAGTCAACATTATTATGCACTTCACAAATGGATCAAGGATATTTTAAAAATAAACATCTCGTGCAAAATGGCGGCAACAGGCGGCAACAGACTATGAGAAAGGCTGAAAAATAAAATAAAATAAAAGTTCTACAGATGTACACTTGTCATGTAAATTGGGTTTGATCATACGATATTTTATCAGTCAATCAATCAGAAAGCTATTTGCTTTTATGTTGGAAATTAATTCTTGCTTGGTTAACCTCGCTGCCAGTCGCCAAACAGTCTGATGTAAGATGAGCTTGGCCTATTATATGTTTTAAGTGAGCAGTTGATCCTCTGTCAGTCACTGCCTTTTATCTTTTGACAGACTCCGTGGGTGAGCAGACGACATCTCTCCACTGATCGCACAGCGTTACCATGGAGTCACGTCAAAGCTGATTGATCAGAAACCCGAGGGTCGGGCGTATTCTAATGGCTGAATTTCCCCTTCAAAGACTTACGATCTTTTTATTTTCAAAATATGATGATAAATCATAATTATTGCAGATGATAATAGGTATATTTAGATTTCATAAGCAATGGTTTGGAAATTATGACCAGTCGCTTTGGGGAAAAGAGTTATAGTAAAGTTTAGCTTGCTTGCTGATGTGAATATTTATTAATATAACTTTTTATTTCAATTTTTTTTTTATTAATTATTGTTAAAACCGTTCATAGAAATCAATTTAGAATATCGGCTATTGTATTAAAATACTGAAATCGACTACTTAATATATAACCAGGACTGAATACGATATATTCAAAACAGATGAGAGCATTTATGTTGTATATGAGATTATAATATGCACAATCTTTAAAAAAAAAACGAAAAAAAACCGATATAAATAAAAAAAAAAATAATAATAATGCAAAAACACATAAATAATATTCTAAAACTGGCTAAACTTAGGATGTACATAATGGAATTGGTTAAAAAGCAAGAACCCCCCCAAAAACCCACAACAACCAAAAAAAAAAAAAAAAAAAACCCACACAACACGTACGATTGCAAAAGGCAACTCAAACACACTCATATTTATATATATATATATAGATAGATAGATAGATAGATAGATACACACTAAAGACAGTTTGTAAATCACTTCCGAAAAGCAAAACATTTTAAATACAGCATTAATAAAGAAAAAAAGAAGAAAGAACAAGAAACACAACTCATACACATACATTCAAAAGACAACACACACAAACACACACACATACACACATACACACACATCAATATTCCATAATTATCTAAAGGACACAATAAAGAAGAAAAATCAACAATTAAGAAGTAAAATGATAAGTAATCTAAGATATAAACTGAGGAACCAAAACAGCAAAAAAAAAAAAAAAAAAAAAAAAAAAAAAAAAAAAAAAAAAAAAAAAACGTTTTGTTTTATGTTTATAATCAAAACTAAAGTGATGATCACATGGGTAAAAGGTCAGAGAAATAGTTTATATTATTTGAAATTTTACTTATTACTTTTTAAAAATTGCACAAGTTTTTCTTGATATATAATTCAGTAATTCTTTAATCGCACACAAATTTAAATTTTCATTTTCATTAACATTTTTGTGCCATTTTATAATCTGATTTAATACTTTGATAGCGCGAACAACCGAACCAAATATTTATTTTAAAATGTATACATACATGTGAATGTAGTTATATTATAAGGGATGCAATATCTTGAAATAATGCTTAATAAAATACTGACCTTATTCATTTTTTTTTTTTTTTTTTTTTTTTTTTTTTAATCCCGAAGGAAGGGAAGTAACTGCAACACGAGAAGCTCATTAACATTTTTTATTATTGTTTTTATAATATTTCAGTTTTTGAAAATATTTAATTTTATATTATTTATTAAACTTTACTTAATAGCTGAAATAAAATAATTTATTCAGCGACATTATATGAACTTTTATATCTTAAATTTAATTACTTTTACTTTTCAAGTTTAGATTTAATTACAATTTATATAGTAACTGCTACACAACAGAGATAATAACGGATGATAACAGTAAAAGCTATTTAATCGTGGAATAACATACATAAAGTAATATATGCAAAGAAAATGCAGCGAACATTCATAACCTTTAAGGTATTTCTTGATTTAATATAGGCTAATAATTTGTGCTTGAGCAAGGCATTCTGGAATAACCCATTACCTTTCTTCCTTTAAAATACAGGTAAATATTAGTGTTACAAAATACAAGCGACGAAACTATAGAAGTTCTTAGTGTGTATCACACTATATAACACCTATTTATAAGATTCGGTGGTTAATAGTTAGAAATAATCGTATTTCGACCTGAAAATAATATACAGTATACCAAAAAAAAAAAATTATTTTAATCTTAGTTTTATATTATTTATTTATTTTATTTTATTTTATTATTATGTTTTTAATGAAAGGGGATGATGACTGTGGTAATAACTATTAAAAAATATTGCAGTTTCATATGCGACCTTGGTAGAAAAAGATATATTTAAAAAAAAAAAAACACGACAGTTTTGTTGTACATGAACAAATGTGAATAATTCACACTTTAAATTCATAGCAAGGCAGCAATGATGAAGTCTCTAATTAATGAATATTCTAATAATAACTATGACTTTTTAATTTAATTTAATTTAATTTTATTTTTATTTTTGTTTATTTTATTTTATTATTTATTTCTTATTTCTTTTTATTATTTTTATTTACATTTATCATTATTATTATTATTATTATTATTATTATTATTATTATTATTATTATTATTATTTAATGTTTTTGCAATTTTGATCCTGTTTTTCAGTTATTTTTAAAACAGTGATCCAAAGATTTGTATAAGTAGCGGCGAATATAGAGGAGGATCTCAGATTCCGTCTTCCCATCTTGAATTTTAAATCCCTATATAGGTGCAGTGTGAAACTTAACCTTGCCAACAAAATATGCAGTGAAATAATTATGTACACGCACATTAAACCTTCTGACAGCGAAGCATGACAGTTATCTATAGTGGTGTTATATTCAATACTGGGCGGCTTCCTTTTCTATGTTGTCAAATAATACAGATAGTTTTTGTGTTTGTTTGTTTTGTTTTCTTGTTGTTTTTTAAATTTACAATGTCACATAATATAGCCAATTTTAATATCTGTATCTACATCTGTATCTGTCTATCTCTGTCTGTTTATCCATCCATCTATCCGTCTTTCTACACACACACACACACACACACACAAAAATATAATAAAAATAAAATAATTTTAAAAAATTGTAAAATAGTAAAATTCGATTTTCTGAAGTGATATTTTAAGAGTTAATGCCCTTTACTAACATCGTCAACCTGGCTACACGCAAGAAATACTTTGTAAAATCATTGTTACCATCATCTCACAGGAATATCTGATGACATCTACAACTATATACTTTTAAAAAAGAAAGCCAAAAAAAAAAATAATAATAATAATAATAAAAAAAGCCACCACATCACCACATATTACAAACAGCATCAGCAGTTTGCCAAATGTAAAAAAATATGAATAAAAAAAAAACAATTATAAAAAAAATTAAAAAAAAAATTATTTTGTAATCAAAGTTTTTATTTTTATAACTTATTCCTGAAGTCATATAAAGTAAAAACAACATGCTGCTGAAGTTACCATTACAGCTGTTAAGAAATTAATAAGATAAGCATACGCACATATTGGGAAAGTCAGTATATGAGAGAAAGAGACAGATATTTTATTTAATAATAATAATAATAATAATAATAATAATAATAATAATAATAATAATAACAACAAAACAATTGGAGCGTTGACAGAAAATCAAACAGCTTTACAGTGCAGCGGAAATCAAAATGATTCTCTCCTCTTTAAGTTAATTAAGATCCTGAACTATCCATGCTGTGTGTATGGTGGTGGTTTAATGTTTTCTCCCATTTTCCTGCATTATCAACATTAAGAACAAATTAATAATTCAACAGAACTAGATGAAAATGCAATACTAAAGACAGGTTCAGTATTTTATACATTTTTAAAGTTTTTATATATTAATAATGATTAGCCTTTGTTTCTTGTTAGATAAATAAGCTTCCGATGTTGAATGGAGGCGGCCATTTCATCAACAGTTGTGGCATCATTTCGAAACGGAAATATAAAAACAAATTCCTGACAGAGGATTGGCAAACATTACAATGATTAGCTCTCAGTAGCGGATTTTTTCTTTAATTTTTTACGTACCTAATGACTTTACAATGAACATCAGCCTCAATAGTTTGAGAAGATTGGATGCCAAAAAAAAAAAAAAAAAAAAAAAGAAGGAATATGGAATACGACTTAAAATATTTGACAAGCTCATGAAGTGGTATACATATTCATAATAAGATTAAAAACAAATGACAAAACGAGTAACAATGTCGACAAAAATACATTTTATTACCAATGGTAAAGGGCTACCTGTACACAAGTGAATGAAGTTTTATTATTCGTATCTACAAAACGATGAAATGTACAGCTTACCCATCATGGAAAACAGTGAAACATGGTATTTTCTTTTTACAAAAAATCCTGCATTACACTGGAGTGTCATGTTTGTGACGATTACAAAACAATTCTTTTCTCATTTCAACACCTTCAGTGTTATCACATTTAAAAGAAAAACAAACAGATCTGGAGTTGTACAGGCAACACATCATTAAACTATACATACAGCAAAGTTATTACTAACAATTTTAAAATGTAATTACTAAAACCATTGTTGCAGAAGAAAAAAAAAAAAGAAAAAAAAGGAAAAAAGAAGAGACCATGCAACTGAAGTGGAAGAAAATATTATTTTTTTAAATGAATAATTAAGAATAAATATAAGATGATAAATAAAATAAAAATAAAATAAAATAAAATGTGATTGGCCTCAGTTGTCATTTTTCATTTAAGCAACTTTATCACTTAAACAAAATAATCCATTTAATTTTATAATCTGAATATGTTAGTATTTGCTGCTGCAATTAATATACCCAAATTTAAAAAAAAAAAAAAAAAAAAAAAAAAGAATAAAATAAAAAATATAACAAAAACAATGAATAAAATGTTCACATATAAACGTTTTTTCACTTTTTCTTTTACAAAAATTGTGTTAAAAATGTTCACCAACAGTTCCCAAATGATTAATTAAAAATGGATAAATTCAGATTTAAGGCAATATCCCCGACATGTACATTACAGAAATAGTTTTAAACAAACAGCATAGTACATACAATCAATCAACTCTGACATGAAGCGTGATTAAGAGGAGTTAAAATAAAAACTATATATAAAATGTATTCACATTTATGTTTTTAATTTGTCCAACCTGATCCTGTTTTAATTTCCAAATTATAAACAATCTGCATCTATGCAGGAGAGATGCATGCATAAAAGAAAGAGATAGCTATCTGTGTACATTCTGGTTATGTATGCATGTGCATATTAACAGTAATGTAAGGCTCTAGGCGTTATCTTTGACACTTCTCAATTTTTCTGTTAAATATTTAATTTATTTACTTATTTTCTTTAAACAAGTTTTAACGACATCTGTTTCCTTATGAATAAAATGTGTTTTCTCTATTTTACTGCTTTACTGAAATTTTTGTTTGAAGACAAGAAAGATACATCAAAGTTAACAATATACTAGAAAATTCAGTTCAAACACTAAATTAAAAAATTGTATCAGAATATTTTTATTGCTAGTTCCAGTGTCATCTAAGCAAGCATTTTAAAAACAAATAATTAATAACAAAATATTACCATAATTTTTAAGCTGCCAATAACAGTCTAACAAGATGTTATACTGTAAAATATTTTACTGGGCCCACTGCAGTATACTAAGGTAAATTTAAGAAATAATATGTAATAATAATAAATAAAACAAATAAAATAAATAAATAATACTTAAAAATAAAAACAACAATCAACTGGCACCAATTTATTATAAAATATATATAAATAAACAAATAAACAAATAAACAAATAATAATAATAATAATAATAATAAGTCAACAGCAATTTCAAAATGATGTAATGATAAATACTGTTACAAACAACCGGTTGATAAGATGACATGATTCTCTATTAAAATTCAAGTGTATTCACATTCCTTGTGCTATTTGTTACTTTATTTTTTTATTGAAAACAAGATATTTAGAGGGGAAATATGTATTTCAGTTGGTTTTTGTCATGATGCTGATTATAAAACATGCATATGTGACATATTCCAGGTAACAAATAAATAACAGTGAGAATTACATTGTGTATGATCAACAGGATTCCAACACTTCAATAACTTGATTAATTTTCTGAGCTCCTGTGTTATCAACAGCATTCTGAAAAACAAAACAACAGGGTTCGTTAAAAATAAAATGAAATTATGAACAATAAAAAGAAGACAAAATCTTGTTAACATTCACATTCAAGAATATTAAAGAGTAAATGATTACTGATTAAAAATGTTAAACAGTTTTTCTCTTCGTAAACAAAGAAAAAATATCTTTCCAAGATCTTATTGAACTCAGAATTAACTTTTATCTTTAAAACAAAACCAAAGGTATTTCTTAGGGTAGTTTTATAAATATATAAACAGAAAAACTCAATATGAAAACAACACTTACAGTTAAATTCATGAATCCCAAAAACTTTTTTAATATCCTAATGACAGGCTCGTAACTTCCGTTTGGTAAATGACTCCTGACTTGTTCAACATAATCCTGAAAATTAAATTGTATGTGTATAAAACCATTTTTTTTTTTTTTTTTTTTTTTTTTTTTTTTTTTTTATAAAAAATATCAACTGTGTTAATCAATTACACTGCAAATTTTTTTTTAAAAGATGTCAGTGTATCCAACTGAACAAGTGGATTTTTTGCTGGGGAGTTACTAAACATTCATTAATTTCAGCCAATTTTCAAAGTATTAACAAAAAAATCTTTGTGCATCATTTAAAAATTCTGAAAAAACAAATTAAAAATAAAATAAATAAATAAATAAATATATAAAAAAATTAAAAATTAGAAAACAATAATAAAATAAAATGTCACGTTAAAAGTACTGGACTTTCAAAATACAAATTATATCTATTTTCTTTTATTCAGATGAACTAGACATTAAATAAATTTCCATAAAAAACATAAAAACCCTTACTTTATTGTCCTGTATCAAACAGCCAATTAAAAGTCCAACATAGGCTGCAATAATACTGTTTTCCATATGTTTGCTAGCTTTGTGCAGAGCTGAAAAAAAAAAAAAAAATGATAAACATACAGCTTGCAAGATTAAACATTAACCAGAATGTACTTTCAACCCTGCATCCGGATATATATGTGTACAACAGAGCAGTTATAGGTGCTTCAACAATGTTATTATTAATTCATTATGTGATATAAAAATGGTGTCTAAATTAATTACTATTTAAAGACTGCTCAATTTAAAACATTGATATGTGGTATGTTTAACTCTAGAACTGGTAGAATATAACTGTAACAACCCGACCAGAACGTGTGAATTTATAAAATTAATGCTGAAAACTGAGTGTGTAAAACAAACCTTTCAAGAATGTTTCTTCTTCATCTTCTTCTCCGTCCTTCGAGTTTGATGTTTTGCCAGTCTTGTTATTGTCTTCAGCTTTATTCACTTTTTCTACAGACTTGGCGATCCACTGCATGCCCTGCTCTGACTCCTGCCACTCCCCACTCTTGTTGGGCGACGGGGCATCACAATGACTCTCGTCTTCTTCCAGGTTGCGAGCTGCCTCTTCACGCTGACAGAAAAGCTGAAAAGGAGATTTTTTAACATGAATATTAAACTCTGTTCATATAAGAAGACCTGTGATGTTGTGCAAGGATTTGGAGATTGAAAATAAACATTAAAAGATGTAAATTTAATGATCAAAATAGAAAAAAAAAATAATGTTAATATGCTCTAGTGAGTACAATGAAAGCCAAAGAAAATACAGAAAAATTAGAGTCATTAAAGAATACTGAAGTTGTACAAAATGTAATATTTACTGCTGTGACTTTTTAAATGTATTATAGATTAAAAATAAAGGTATCAGTTTCAACACTTGTTACCACATGGTCTGAGTATTAGCTAATTCCCGTCCTCCACTTACTATTTAGCAATATTTACATTTTTATTAATAAAAATCATGTTAGTAAAGATGAGAAAAAAAAGAAAAAAAACAAGATCAAAATCCACAATCATGCTAAATAAACAAACAAAACAATAAAAATGTCAGTATCAAATTTAAAATGTTTTTTTCCTGTTTTAACTAAATTAATTTACTTGAGTAATAATTTTAAATGAAATAACATTGATAATAAAAACAATATTATTACATTTATAATTCAACATTTCAATTTAAATTAAAAAAAAGAGAAAAACATATTAGATATATTAGTAATTCTTGTGTCAGCTGTTCCAAGGCTACTCTTTAACATTTAATAAAAACACAAAATCTATATTCAAGTAATATTATCCCCCAAACATTGGTTTAGCTAAACCAAAATGTAACAGCTTGTGAGAACTGAAAAATAAAAAAAGAATAGCGAAATGTAAGTAATTGTTTTTATCACCTGAATCAGAGCTGTAATCACCGATATCGATTCTGATTCTACAGTGGTGACGGATGTCATCAGACGACGTCGATTCACTTGGCAGTGTTCAGCCATGTTGATCATTAATCCCAGACCCTGTTGTTATGAAAACAGACATTTAACATCTTAGTACAAATCAATGTCAACAATTATTGGCTGTAAATATAACTGTTTTAATTTTCATGATAATACATTGTCAGACAAACATTGCAGGGTATCCTCTCCAAGAAATGTCTTAAAAGCATTACCCCATAAATGAAATGAATAAAATAAAATAAATATTGTTTTATCTTCGATTTAAAAAGCAGTTGTTACATAACACACATAAATAAATATTAAAAGTTAACTGAAATTGCTTCTGCTACCTAAAAATAGTGATATAAACAATTAATGGTGTGCTATCTGACATAGATTGCATACATCAGAGTAGATTAGAAAGATGAGTTCTATATACTCAACGAAAAATTTATTGGTTACAAAAAGCAAAATTAAAAAAAAAAAAAATCAGAAACACTAATAAGAAACAGTTTGTTATATACAATTGTAACAATGGTCAATGCTCCCTTGTATGAAGTGGAAAAAAAAAAGGTGTCTACAAACAATTTTGAATCTGATAATAATTACATAAATTTCATAAAGCATTCTTGAATACAGATCTAAATTTCAAAAAGCATTCTTGAATACAGATCTAAATTTCAAGTTTTAACTATTAATTTATCTTAAAAAAAGAAAAGAAATTAATTTAAAAAAAAAAAAAAAAAAACTTTTTGGAAAGAACTTGTATAAAATACTTCAGATTAAACCAGTGAAAAAGACAGTAAACACATATGTACTCACCAAGACAAAGACATCAAAGCAAAGTTCAAGAGGCACATATTTAGGCATTGTCAGCAAACAGACCACAATTATATCCAACAGACCTTCCTGCTCACCAATCTTTGTACTGCCAAATTCTGTTTAAAATAATATAATTGTTAAATTCTGAAAAACACATCAGATGCAATATGACGTGCAAATTTATTCACAAAGAAATTATTAAAAACAAACAAAACATGAAATAAAGCTGTCATTTTTAATTTATTTTTTAAATGCCTCTTCTTATTTAAATTAAGTGTATATATTGTGATGAAGTTTGTTGTTGTGACTGCACTTTTCAAATAATTCAGTCCAGCATAGTAAACATCAGTGGATTATATTACAGAAATACTACATGATCTGTTTAACTAACATTTTAGACTTTGGAATAAAATAATGACAAACATAATAACATGTTCATGCATGCATGCAGGCACGCACACACAGACACACACACACAAAAATAATTTAATAAAATAATAAAAATAAGAATGATGTGGCCTCAAGATAACAAAATGAAGACAAGGATTTACCATTTTCATGTGTCAGATTCAGAAGCACTCTTAATATAGCCAGAATACAATTGAACAATATGACACCAGGTGCAGTTTTCTTTTCTTCAGAATCCTCTGGTACAGGGAAGGCAGACATACACTCCTGACAAACTTTCAAAACACTGTAAGAGTATAATCATAAATCCGATCAATTTAAAATTTACAAAATTTATAATAATAATAAAAAAATAATAGAGAAATAAGTGTTTCCTTAAATTATTCAAATGAGAAAATAAAATGACAAAAGATTAAAAAATAAATAATAATAATCTATTTAAAAAATAATAATAATAATATTCAAAAGATTTGAACCGTCGAGTAAGAGAGAAATTATTTTTAAAAGCCACTGATCGATCTGAACTTTCCCTGCAAAGAAAACTTCCAGATTAAGTTACACTTCATATATATTTCTGATTTGCTGGAAACAATTTGCCATTTAAAAAATAACAAGATCAGTTTTTATGGTTTTTGTTATATAATCCTACATAATATAAATCTTTAACAAATAAAAAATTCACAGTGTACACATTTGACACTGCTTGATTTCTTTTAAGACTATCCTCTAATTTTAAATTTATGAAAAGAAATTTAATAAAGGAGAACAGAATATGGCCAATATATTAATATAAAAAATGTTTTGTTTGGATTCAAAAAAAGTGAAAATGAAATTAAAAAAGCCACACTGACTTGCCAGTTATTAATGCAAAGTATTTCTATTTCAACAAGATCTCAGATGTCTGTCAGTATTTTTTAAAGGTTATTAAAATTTGATTTTAAAAAAATATATAAATTTAAAAAAGAAAAAATTTAGAATTCTTATATGGTACCAAACAATGATTTAATAGTAGAAATAAAACTGGCTAAAAAGAAAAAAAGTGATATTAATTTCATTACTTGCAAATGTTTTTAAATTTTCTCTGGCAAATGAGTTGGTAAAAAAAAAGTTAAAATTGATCATAAATTAAATTCAAGAGTTAATGCCCTTTAAAATGTTGATGAAATTCTTTAAAAAAAAAAAAAAAAAATTTCTTTTCAAAAAGAAATAAACTAAATTTCTCCATTATATATTACTGTACAAATCATAATCAATTTGAAATAATAAAAAATATATTTTCCCATAATATTACAGATGGCATTAACAGAAATCAAATTTCACTTTCTAGAAGAGATTATTTCTTAATAATTAAGTGAATGAATTTGTGAAAATATATTATGTTTTGGTACATTAGGTTTGTTCCATATCTTTTTTCAATAACTTTTAAAATGAAAATGGAAGCTGAATGAATATTTCATGACAGATTTTAATAATAAAAGTAAGTATCTGTTATATGTACTGTTGTAAATAATATGACCCTCCACCAGTCTTGACTTCAATGCTACATCTATTAACTAGCAAGTAGGGATATTTTATACTCATTTTCCAGTAAACAGTAAAACACATACAATTGATTAGCTCATACAAAAAAAGAAAAAAACAACATAGATCTAGTGGTTCACAGTTCAAGATTAATTACATCATCTGTATCACATTTCAGACATCTAATGTAACAAGAGAACTACAGCTTAATTTAGCTAAAATGCTACATATTTTCTTATTTCTTTTTGTAAGTATGAAGTACCAACCTGCACTGTGCAGTGATAAGTTCTGCTTGTTTGTATGACAGCAAGTAAGACTGGTTATCTACATTCAAAAAGCTCACCTGTATCAAGAAAGAATTTCAGTTTAAAAACAGCTCTCAATGATCAAAACAAAAGTACACTCACACACATAATTATACAAGTAATAATCAAATAAATATTAATATTTTAAAAATGTAAGCACAAAAAAAAAAAAAAAATTAGTAGCAATAATTTGAAAGATGCTCAATTTGCAAAGAATTTCAAAAATCTGAATTTAATTCTATAATAATATGTAAATATTTGAACTTTCAGAGTAAACAAGAATAATTTTATTTTCAAGCAATTGGCTTTATTTATTAAATAATACAAATTTAATACAAATCTGTAGATGAAAAACAATATACAGTTATTACTAACAAGAACATTTATCTTAACCCTTTAACTCACATTTTCTAGCACTCTAAGGCATCGATCAAATCTTCTTAAACTTGGAATAGCACTATTTATACCATCATGTAGACCTTCTATGATGCTGTGTGAACATTTGGAGACTAGAATATAGAAAATTAAACAAATAAATATTAATTTTAGAAAAGAAAAGTAATGCTTAATGTGTTGAAATGATTTGAAGCCATGACTAATACTATCATAATAGTAATAAAATTAAATTTTTTTTTTTTAAAAACCCCAAACATTTCAGCCTTAAACTTTCCATTGGTAATTTCAATCTCTAAATCATTTCCTGAATCAGAGAACTTCAGTGTTGAAATAAAAATGTCATATGGATAGGATTAATACTATTAATATACTGCTATGAAGTATTAATAGTTTTATGATTTGTAGCAATCAAAGAAAGTTCCTGTTAATATCATTTTGGAAATTTTAAAAATAAAAGCAAATGCAAAAAACCCATCTGAAATCAATATGTATATATAAAGATACATACATAAATATGTGTAACATAGCATACTGCTTTGTTCAGCTTTCAAAAAAAAAAAAAAAAAAAACACAGAGCATCTGCCATTCTGTAACATTTTAAAACAATCTAACAGGTTTTTTTGTTTTTTTAAAATTATAACCTATTATTTCAGTTACACACAAATATCAAGAACATGCATTAAAATCATTCACCCATAAAATAATTTTTTTAATTTTTATATATATAAAAACATTTAATATCAGCTAGTTTGACCAATACCTGGCAGAGTTATTGCCCTTCTTACTCAAACTTCATACAATAATGTTTACCAAACTCAAACAATTAAGATACACTGCACCCAGTGCAAACTAATAAATATACTGCACCTACATAGCAAGAACTGTTTTTGTTCCAGTCGTTACAAGCCGATTAACCACTAATATTGTTTGTAATGAAATATTCTGGAATAAGAATATTTATAACACTGCAACAAAGCTAAGTATTATTTACATGTGTAATCAACTGAACTTTACTTAAACTCCAATCTTTGAATGTTTAAGAGGGATAACAAATAGAGTTCTATTTTTTGTTTTGTTTTTAGTTGTTGTTGAGGGTTTTTTTTTTTTTTTTTTTTAATGTTAGCAGTATTTTATTTTATCTGATAAATAACTTGACTTACATATACACAAAATAATGTTTTGAACAATATTAAAAAAATAATAATAATAAATAGGTAAATAAATAAATAAATCAAATTTGGTAACAGAAAACAACAAAGAAGAAATAAGAGAAGCACATTAATATGTTACAAAAAAAAAATGTATCCAGCAATTCAGTATAAAAAAGATAAAAATTAAACTGTTAAAATATGCACCACAAATATCAGACCAATGAACTTGTAATAATAATAGTACACATAATAAGTAAACATGGTAAAGTAAACTAAAAAATTAAGCTGTATTTTTGTCCACACACCTGTATCAACTATGTGATCCAGCGCTCCCTGTGTTCTCAATTCTTCTTTGAACCACTCCCCTGCTCGTCTTGATGTCAAACTTAACAATGACTCCATTGCAAGATAGCCAGTCTGAAATTTTTTTTTAAAGTATGTACATAAATATTGTAAATTAGGTAAAAATAATTTTAGAAAAATATTATCAAAATTCAATTTCTGAATAATTTAAAAAAAAAACATGAAAAAAAGAAAAAAAGAAGAAGAAATAACCAATCATCACTCCTTCCAAAAAAAAAAAAAATCCACAACAATCTTTTCAATCTTAGTGATTTTTAAACTTCTTATATAAACAAAAGCATGTTCAAAATAATTTTTGAAAGGTTAGAATATCTTTTGATTCCAAAATAGGTTAATAAAAATACCAAATTTTCCAAAAGCCCTTAGGTAAGGCATTATGTAATTAATCAATACATTTGAGAAAATGTTATTGTTCATTCTTTTTCTAAAATTAAAAATCTTTAATGGTAATATTTTGTATTACTGATGTCAATTTTTTCATTAAAGATTGTATCTCTATCCAGCTGGTTAGTCTTTCTTATACAGTTAATTTTGCATTAACTGAAAGCATTTAAAATTTATAAGTTTGTAAAATATGTTTGATAAATATGAATTCATTTTAATTTTTTACTCCATATTTTGTATTCTGGGAATGCCATGGTGATGTTTCTTGATTAAATAAAGTCAACTTCTTTAAAAAAAAGACTATATACCTAAATGATACAAATAATATATAGTCTGAATTTATGAAAGGTAATAATAAAATAATATTTTCTTTAAAAAAAAAGACTGTAAACAAAATACACACTGATATGATATCTGAATCAAAATTTGATGACTCTTCATGCTTCAAATCTTTTATAAGATCTTGTACTCGTGACTTTGTCTTCTCAAACTCTTTCAACTCTTCTGGATTTAGTGGCTGTAAAGTTTCTTTTTCAGAGTCAAATTCCAGCAGTCGTAACATCAGATTGAGGCTGCTGGTGTCCAGATCCATATTCAAACGATCTCGGCTAAGCATGTACATCATGGCTGCAGTACTAAGTGCAAGACTCTGTAATAAAGATATACAAATACAATCATACTGCAATGGAAATAAACATTTTTCTTTGTTGAATTTAAAACAAAATGCTCACTACTATCACTATAATAATGATAAATAAAACAGTGATTTGAAGGAGGAAAAATATTTCAAAACTGAAAATAACTGCAACAAAATCATATGGCTCTATGTCCTGAAATAATGTTGAACAGTTCATTTAACTGATTATTAATGTGGACAGAGATACTGAAATACTTACAGGATCTGTGCAGGCATCATGAAGCGAACTGAAGATTTTGGTGACAGTACCATGAGCTCTCAGATGCATCCTAAATGCAGGCATTGTACACTTTGTAGCTAATTGAATACAGCTGTAAAAAATATAAAACAATACAAGTTAGTAACCAAAGATTAATAATAATATAAATAAATACATTAAAAATGTTAAACTAATTTCCAAGTACACCAAGGTAAATTAAATTAAATTACAATATAGTTTTTCTTTTTCTTTCATTAAATAAAAAATTGATAGTAAAAAAATAAAAATATTAAAATGGTATTTAAAGACTATCTGGTTCTTTGCTTTACGGGATGTAACTGATTAAACAAGTTCTTTATGAAAAATTCTACCTTGCTACAAGGTACCAATTTTTTAATTTCTTTATCCACAACAATGAAATTGTTGTCACTATATGCATTTTTGATAAGACTGAACACAATCATTGGATAAAAGGTCACCTTAAACATCGAATGGAAATAGGTTCAGTATTCTGAAGACCATCCAGAAGGTATTCTACATCATCAGTGAATTCCTGGGTCTCTCCACTTTCCTGAACTTCAAAGGCTTGTTTCACATTGCGTACCACAGTGAATAACTGAAACATACATTTTATTGGTGAAAGAATAAAAATTTAAGTGTGTGGGGGCGTTTCGATGGGAGGTTAAGTACACACACACACACACACAATGTAGACATTACACAGTTGTGACTAGACAGTTCTGAATAATAATAAAATCTGACTGAATTTTATGTTTAATTTTAGAGTCTGAATGCCTGCCACTCCTGGACTCTTGTAACTGCAGATCACAGAATTTGTTGAAATATATGTTCGTTATTAAAATCTATATGATCCCCATCCATAAGAAAGAATAATTTTATTTAAGATCATAATTTTAACACTGGAAAAAATTGTTCATAATAATATTATTATTAAGTAATGAAGAAATAGCATCCAAAAACAATGTACTAGTCTATAAAATGACTGTCCCTAATAATTAAAGAACACAAAATTCAACAATTTTATTTTTATCCTTAATTTTGTTCAGTGTTTTTATCAATGCTACATTAACAGATAGTTTGTGTGCAAATGACATGCATACAGAGCAAAAACACGTCAATCATAAATTGTCACATTCATTTAATACAAATTTTTAACATCTAGGCATAATTTATTTCAACATGAACTCAATTTTGGCAATTTACAGTTATAATTTTATAAACAGGTCAGGTATTATTTAAATCATATACATATTTATTTAAATAAGTCGCTATGATTAAAGAAATATTTCTAGTGTCCTTTCTTTAATTTAGAAAAATATTGGGTAAAACTGCTTTTCCTAAAATAAAATAAACAAAAAATGGCATTTTCTTATTTTAGTTAGTCATTTAAATAGTTACCTGTCTGTGTTCCCTGCTGACTCGCAGAGAAGTATAGGCATCTTCACCTCCCCGTCCCTGCCAATGAACTTTGCGACTTATTTTCAGTTCTTCACTACAACTTTCTTCTTCAAAGTCATCTGCATTAGAGGTTTTTGTTTCTTTTTTGGAACGTCCACGAGACGTGACAGTTGCCTGAAAAATAAACATTAAGTTGATTTAAATTTTAAAATACAAACTTAAATAATACCATTTATTCTTAAAAAATTAAAGCAATACTGTTATATGTCAGAAATAAGGAAATGCTATGTCTGGCCTAAAACAAAATAAAAGCAACATAATATTTCATAATATTAATTTTAAGTTATATTTTGCATAAAATAAGCAAGCAGATTGTTTTGAAACAATATGGTTCAAGCAAAAGAAAATTTAAAAACTACTTCTGTTTCTCTTCATATGCTCATAAATTGCGTCTTTTAATTAAATAGAAAATATGTGTATCACATTCAGATATCAAATAACTAATTTCAGTGAACATATCCACATGACTGTCATAGACTATAAAATTCAGATTATATGTATTTTATATGCATTAATTTAAAAAGTATGCTAACATTTACAATTTTCATTTATTCCAAAAAATTCATACCAACCATCTAAAATGTGCATTAAATACACCCATTATATCTAATCCTTCTTTACAATTTTTAAAAACAAATTATTATATTTTGTTGCCTAAATTCTGTTTATGCATTAAAAAACATATACACACTAACCTCCTTCATATCACTGTCATTTTCTTGCCATGATCTTGCATTATAAACAGCTTTTGTTGGTGACTAGAAAAAAGAAAAAAAATGATAATGTAATAATAATAATAAAAATAACAATATAAAACACTAATATTTTTTTTTCTTTTTCAACAGTTCTCCAATAAACCACATGCAAAACGTAATAATAAATTAGTTTATCTTTTCACTTTTGTAATTATAAAAAACTTAATATTTGATTATGAAGTACATTTAGTGATTTGGTTTTTAATTATTTAAATAAATACAACAGAACCTGTCTATAGAGGATAAAATATTAACTTTAAAATTTATCCAGACTGGAGAGATATCTGGTGCAAACAGGCTGACATCTCATAACATTATTTTCTTTTTTATTTCTTTTCTTTTTTCTTTTTCTTTTTTAAATGTATGGAGTTATTTCCTTTATCAGAACTGACTGAAATGTTCTAATATATCCTGAAATTAGAATACAAACAAAATTTGAGACAGAGAAATCTGACCGATTTTGATAGGCAGTACACTCAAGATTAAGTTTTGACAGGTTCCATTTTATTTATGTGTTGAAAAATAATAGTAATAATAATTCTTAAAAATATCCTGAGTTACTAACTTTTCCAGGACTTTGCAGTAGACGTCTCCGAAGATCTGAACCACTGAGGCTGCTCTTGGAACTCTTTGATTTAAAGAATCTTCTTGACTTGGGATGCTCCTGTTCAGATTGTTGACTTCCACTCAAGGATGAAGGACTTTCTTCATGGGAACAATTGGACCCTTCAGAAGGATTACCCACAGAATCAGTATCTGCTTCAGTATCCAATTTCTGCCGTTTTGGTGCAATGCCATCTTCCACACCTGCTTCCTCACTAACACCTGTACTGGTTTTCTCAGATTCTGACAACTCCATGGGTTCTTCAGCCTTTACACTAAGTTCAAGGGCAGTTGATTCACAAACTGGCGATAACACAGGTGGTTCTGGTGAATCTGGCATGGAATCCTCAGGCAAAGCATATTCAATATACTGTGGCTTTGGTGGACCTCTTGATTTGAAAATCTTGTATTTCTTTCCTGATGCTGGTGTTCCTGTGCTATCACTTGCATAGCTTTCACTGTCTGTCATTGTCACAACTTTTTCCAATATTGGCGCCTCCTGAGCAGAAGAAACACATGATTCTTGAGAACTACTAGGCACAGATTTAACACTTTCTGGAGTTTTCCTTGATTTAGGGGTTTGTTTCTGTGACAGCGGAGAAGCACTATGTGTAGCTGATGAATTAGGGTCATTTTTATTTCTATAGGATAAATGACTTGTTTTGGAATCAGACCTTTTCTTAGAAATAACTGGCTTAAAACTTTCATTCTGACTTTTGCTAGCATCCTCTTCTTCAAATGGCACAGGTGTTTCATTGTCTGTTTCCTGATCTGCCAAGGACTGTACAACATCATCTATAATATTTGAACGAACTTGGCTAAAATCCTGATTCATTCTGAAATACTTTGATTGCACATCCTTCCTTTTCTCTTTATCAGACACTTTTGGTTTGCACACCACGATTACTGTCTTACCTTTCTGGTCATCAGACTGAATTTCTGCCTTTGAAATAATGACACTGTTGTCAAGCTTGTACAGAGTGTCACCTGCTAAACCTTTTCTGATTGCATATTGTTTCTTATACTCTTCCAAAAGAACAGGATCGTTATATTTAGACACTCTCTTTCGAGGACTCTTAGTCATGGTAGATGGCTTGTGAGTAGTGTCATCAAACACATCAACTGTTTCTACCACAGATGAGGTTGAGGAAGATGATGATGTATCTAAGAATGCTGTATGTCTGCTACCGTAAGTTTTTTGAGGTTTCTTCATGAACTGAACTGGGAAAATATCATCGTCGTCTTCAAAAGCATTATCACTGGCAGTATTAGCAACTTGTAGTGAGCTTTTGGTTGACTGATCACACTTCAGTTTTTTGGAATGTTCAGTTGCAGATGTTTTGGGTTTGTCACTTTCTTGACTACTTTCTCCTTCATCTGACCAATCCCCAAAACCAAAATCTTTAACAGGACTTTTAGTCTTCGGTTCAGCATTTTGCTGTCTCTTTTGCTCAATTTTACTACTAAAAGGAGTTCGTGAATATGTTTTAGCTACTTTCGAATTAAAATTGAAGGAAACTTCAGCATCATCTTCTTCCTCAGAAACATCAAGTACTGTATCTTGAACCAGGACATCCTCCTTTTTTTCTTCAGAACTTCTGGTCATTATACGAGTTCCTGGAAGGCGTGTGCTGCCAACAACCACTACATTGGTTGTCTGCTTCTTGACTGGACTGTTACGTTTGCTTGCATCTTCATCAAAGCTAAATGGATCACCAACATTTTTTACTTGTTTTTGTTTGTAGCTACCTTCCGGAATTTCACCTTTCAGTCGCTGACTTTCTCTAAGGGCAATAAAATTTGTTTTGCCCCATTTTGTATGAGTTGAGGCTGCTTTGATATGGGCTGGCTTTGCAGTGACTGCATCATCAAATGCACGACTACTGGTGCTTTCCTTTGTTCTTCCATAGGTCCTAACTCCGAGTCGCCTTGATGAACTTGTGGCACCAGTACTCATAATTCTGTAAGTAAATATTAATATAACATTTTTTTTATAATAATTAAACATGTTAAAATAAATAAATAAATAAAAATATTACATAATAATAATGTGCAAATTTATCCTTCATCAACACCAAAAATGCTTTGTGAAATTTAAGCAAAACATGTTGTTGTAAAATAAGTAACATGTTCCTGTTTTATTATTTATAACCAACTTTACCCCTAATAATTTTTGCTGAGAGTATATTTTGTCTGTATACACAAGATCAGTAAATATGAATGTTATTTTGGAGAATGTGTTTCTGTTTTTACATGAATAATATTATTAATACGATTTTACATAACAATAGCAAACCGTTCCAAAAACATTATAGAAAAATATTATATTAATTTGTACAAAAATTAAGTTTGTAATACCATATAATAACATTCACTGATGACATTGTATTATCAATATTACATCATTTCCATCATCAACTGTCTGTGTGTGTGCGTGCGTGCATGTGTGATATGTATCCTTACAGCATGTCTAAATATATAGATCCAAAGACAGCAATATATCATTTTACATTTACACTTGATCAGTGATTCTTGCCTTCTTCTTTTTTAAAAGATAAAATGATTAAAATTGTTATCTCTGACAATTATAAAATTAATTTTAAAAATTAAATAAAAAATAAGCCCCACCCATTTGCATGAAAGAAATAATTTCACTTTATTTTAACGGTTATGGAAAAGTATGGCATTCTAAAATGGCACTATCATAAATGAGTTTAAATTTAGATTCACAAATGGAATGAAGTGTATATATAAAAAATACATGTCAGTGTTAATTTTTTTTATATCTGTAAATGAATCAAAATATGCAGGAACAATATTTATGACCTGTTTATTACACATATTCAAATGAATTTATTCATTACTGAGCACTGTGATAGTCAAACAAGGTGAGTGAGTGAGTGAGTGAGTGTGTATGTGTGTGTGTGTGTGTGTGTGTGAAGAAAACTAAAAGAAAAATAAATATGGATCACTGGATGTACATCTAAAATATTTAAAATTAATATTGGTAATAATATTGCTTATATGTTGAGAAAACACTGAGTGAAAAGTGAAGGGAGGATGACAGAAAGGAAACAGATTTTGAATTTAACTACGTAACACTTCACAGCTTCTAGTTCTAGTAATAAATTAAAACAAATTTTAATTAAATCATTTGGTTTAAAATAAAAAAGAACGGACATTATATAGTAATACAATCTGTCATAAGTTACAAATTATTTATCTAGATCACATATAAATGCAAAATGAAATTAAATAAGTGCTATACATAAATGCAAACTACGCCCAAGACGATCATGGTTAGGGAACTGTTGAAACAGAAAATGTTAAGACAAACCACGGAAACAAATGATTGGTAAGAAACACCGACATTACACCTTCATCAATAATAAAAACTAGTCTAGAGCAGTCATTAGGCATACCTACCAAATTTCTTAGGTCTTATTTATGCTTTTATGTGACAGTGAATTATAAAAGGTGAAAAATACAGCCACAATAACACAAATACTTCGCGTTGACCGCCATTTTTCCTGTGTGAAAGGTTTTGCAGGAACAGCGCATGCGCAGAACGCCAAATAACGTAAGTTATTTACAAATTTCAAGGCACAGTTTCGTATCAATCGTTAATGGGAGACAACTTTTGATGTCTTATTTTATGGTTACCTCATTATATCCCATTTATTGTTCATTTACTATTAATTTTACTTTTTGAAAAACGAACGAAATAATCAACATCATACAAAATATTCAAATAAATGATAACATGTCAGTATTTTCCACTATGATGCACCTACTTTTTATGTTCCTGTTACTCTTTTGAAATAAATGTAGGTATAGTTCCAATCACTGGATAATGTTTTCCTAAAATAGAATAGGAAACTTACTTAATCCTTCTAAATTTAACAGCTTAGTTCTTCATATGCCTCACCGTACATTAATGAATAGTTACACATTTCCTAGAATTAAAATAGAATATAACTGTTTAAAGGGTTTAAAAATATTGTGTCCTCAAAATAATCGGTGATAAACTATTTACTAGGTCTGAGTTTAGCTGACATAGAAAACCATATTTAAAACAAAATAACTTAAGAAGCTGTGGTAACCAGAACTAAGAAGCCAGCAAATCAATACTGTATGAAAACAACCAGCCCATGTAACAAGTAACTTCTGTTCAGAAAATTAAACACTTTTTAGTTTCTTTTCATAATTTAAATTATTTATTTAAACAAAGATGATGATGATTCTATTCACTTATTGATAAGAAATGCAAACATATGTGCATAATGGTACAAGAAAAACATCAGCAAATATATAGATTTTGATCACAAATACTGCAACAGATGGGAAATAATAATAATAATAATAATAATAATAATAATAATAATAATAATAATAATAATAACAACAACAATAACAAATGTTTTTGTAATTATAATAATGATAAAAACAATGAAACAATAACCAAGTCACAGAGAAAAAAATCATTTAATAGAGTAGTGTACAACTCCAATCACATAACATATTATATAACACTGAATATACATCATTCAGGAACAATTGTTATTTTTAAGATGCTTTCACATTACAAAATATCCATTATATTTAGACAATCTAGACTACAGTTCACATCTGAATTTATGAAAAAAAGAAAGAAAAAAAGATAAAGAAAAATAAAAATAAAAATAATAATAATAAAATAAAAATTATATGTACGTGAACTAAGCCATAGAAATTAATAATGTATATACAACCATCTGAATTTTCCTTTACAAAACAAAGAGCTCATTAACATACAGGGTTTAAAAAATTGTATAAATATATAATTGTAATGCATAAATAACAAAAACAGAAAAAAATAATTAAGGCACATTGAATATTATACAGAAATGTTCAATCTGACTACTTTTATTCAGCAGAAAAGTCTAGCTCAGGGCAAATTATTATTATTATTATTATTTATGGGGTTTTTGGTTACAGAGTATGAATTTATTAAAAATAATTTATTTCATTAACTAAAGAAACCTGCATTATTTTAACAGAACTTAATGCTAAACTACAAATGAGTGCATACTAAAAGAGACAGGAAAGATGTTCACAAATGATACTACAAGCTCTTCCATAAACATGTATTTTAAAAAATATATAAAATAATTGTTGCACCATTCAAACAAATGATTTTTTTTTTCATTAGAACAATATCATTTTCACAAAAAACCCACATTCAGATCAAAGAACAGTTAAACATCATATACGCACTCCTTATGACTGATTCCCCCAAAAAGTAAAAAATGTAATAATATAAATATTCAACATTCATATTTTGAAAATGCAGAATTAAATACATTATATTCTGTTAAAGTGTACCTTTGGTGATGAATATGTAAAGATTTTATACTTTTTTACATCACTTTGTTTGTCTTTGCTAATAATGAGGGATGACAATAAAATAACAAGTTTTTGTATTTTTGTGATTTATTTTTACCATAATGAACTCATTATATTATTATGATAAAATTACATATTAGGAAAGATTAGGAAAAAAATTCCTTGGATGTCTGTAACATGCTTTTAGGCTGTTCCTTGGTACCCCATAGATACAAAGAAAACACATTAAAACCTGATTCAATACAAAGAGAAAAAACAGAAATTGATATTCCACGTTATCTGAACACTTTAGGGATACTGCAAACATTTTTATCATGGAATCAGTTAAGATTTTACTTATAAATTAATACATGCTTTGGTCATAATTTAACTAAATGAATATAAAATTACTGCAATTAATGTACATGATTATTTAAAAACTGACAAAGATTAGAGAAGTTATTATGCAGTGTAAATCAAGTTCAGGATCAAAACAAAAAATATTCTTCAGATCCTTGAGCAAAATACTTTGGGAATGTTGATTTAGGATGATTATCTTTTAAGGTGATTTCTGAAATGCAAAATAACAAATTTAAACATTGAGACAAAGGAAATACTATTTTATAAATGCATCATATTTTTTTCTAAAAAGAGAGAAAAAATAAAAGAAAGATATGTAATGATAATAAGTAAGAAAGCTTAAAAAATATTTTGTCCTCAAAACATAATAATAATGAAGATTGTAAATATTAAAATTTTAAAACACATTCATTAAAAAAAGTGTAGGCTTTATTTTCTGATTATTTCTGATTGTTTTTTTATAAATTATAAACAATGAAACATGTGAAGAAATTTAAAATCAGTTATTATAATATTTTTTAAAACTGTAAAACACCCACACAAATTAACAAGGAAAAACAAAACTGCAAAAATATTTTAACAAACCTTTGACACAGGTCCTTCCTTAAAATGAAAATCCATAAACATGGTTGGGATGTTGTTGCCAAAATAGATTTTAGTGTTGTTAGCAATAGACTGTAATCTCACCATTTCCAAGAATTCTTTGCTCAATTTAAGCTGAAGGATAAAATAAATAAAAATGTACTTTTTATTCACAATTAAAACATCAAAGAGTAATAATTTGTAGTAGTTAAAGAAGTTTATTCATTTATTTGTGTTCATTTCTTTTTTAAATTAATTGCACAATGTTTACCTTTTTATCAATTTTTCTTCTGGACAATGACAAAATAGCATATGCACTTTATATTCATGTATGTTAATAACATTTATCAAAACAGGCTCAGAAAACAGTTAATAATAATATCAATAGTCTAGTAACTGCTTTTTAATGACAGACAAAAGCGTATATCAAATATATTGCTACTTTAACTGTTGATTCAGGAGAATGGTATTTAGAGCTAACCGTTAACTTAAAAATAAATTCAAGGGTCCTATCAAGATTATTTGAACAACTATTTTTTATTTATAACCATTACCTTCTAACAAACACTTGTGAAACCAATTTACAACTCTAATAAATCTTAAATTACAACCAGATTCATGTGCAGTAAACAGGTAATAAAGATATATTGAAAGTATGATATATAGCTTTTATTCAGGAACTAATATTTCTATTCATTTTGGATAGATATGATTATATATGGAAGTTTTATTACAAAATAAATTTTAACTGATAATTATTTACTGCTAACATGTCATTATTCCAGTTATTATACATGTACACAACAAGCTGCTTTTATGTGGGCAGGATTTTTACAAAATAACTTTGCCAATAAAATATACTTAATAAATTGGAGAATTAATCATTTTTATTTTGTATTATTCATCTACAATGGAATGGAATCTTCTTAAAGGAAAATAACAAATGTTGCAAGAAAACAAAAGTGAGATAAATTAAAACCAGATGTATCAAGACATACCTTATTAGCCTCAGATTCTTTCAATGACTTGTAATATTCAGCATCAGCTCTTGATTTTTCTCTGGCCAAATGTGCTATGTCTGTATATAATAAAAATAAATAAAAAATAATATATATATATATATATATATTTATAAAATGAACTCAAGTTTATTTAAATATACACATTTTAATTGACAAATGTCTTGAGTAATAAAAATAATATTCCTGCTCTTGATTTAAAATTTAGAAATAAAACAAGAAAAATGATTCAAAAGACTAGCTAACCTTCTATTTCTGACATTCTCTTTTCAGATTCCTTTTCCATAACTTTCTGCTCCCAGTTTATCTTAGCAACCTGAGCTGTTTTCTCTGCCTCTGTAAACAAATCAAATAGTAACTGTATGGGTATTTGAAGCCCTTAATTGAAATACACTGCTCAAAAATTAAATTATTAATATGAAATAGTTAAGCACATTTATTATAGTTCTGTCAAAGCAGTATAGTTATACAACTGTTTGTAAAACAAAATAAGACAAAGTATTTCAGACTAAAGAAGAATAAGTTTGAAATACCAATAATAGCTTTTTTCCTCTCTGTTTCGGCTTCCTTCTCAACAACTTTCTGTTTCTGAACTGCAATTAACAGTTTTGTTTTCTCAGCTTCCCTGGAAAGAAAACAATTAGATTATGTCCAAACACCTAGTTAATGCCTCCAGTGTTATTCAGAATCAAAACAGAGATAGAATTAACTTAAAAGTGGACAATCATGGTGCACAATTTTTTTTAGAAAATAATAATCAATACATTAATGGCTACACTTTTTAATCATTTGTAAACAATAATTGCAGGGTGTTTTCTTCTAATGAATTTATAAATGATATTCCTTCCACTTTCCATCAGTTTTATCTCTGTCTCACTGTGGAACAATAAAAAGAAAAAATATTAAAAAAAAAGAAAATAAAAATAAAAAGATTAAAGCTATCAAAACAGTACAGATTTATTGGGAACAATCAGTGAGTTAGTGAATAACTTGCTTAGGAATATATTTTAGAATTCTGCAATTTCTTATAAACATTTGAAAATATTAAAAATTGAAAGTTTATATTAATAATGCAACAGTATTTTGTCCCTGCCTGAATAACAGAGACTTACATGGCTTCATAGTTTTTACGAATAGACTCAGGTATTTTGGGCTTTGTAACCCTGACAGCTTGAACTGTAAGTCCTGGAGCAAGAGTATTCAAATCTTTTTGTAGAGCCAATTTTAAATTTTCATCTATTTGATCTGAAAGGAGAACAAAATAGACAATACAGAACTGCATGTGGATTACTTGCTAGTACTATATCACTTCTGATTAAATTGGTAAAATACTTTTTGCTCAAATGAGTGTTATGTAATAGAAAATCAGGATAACATTAAGGATGTTCTTCTATTCTATCATTAGCAGGACAGAGACAGATAAATGCATAATCAAAGAAAAATATCTATTGACATAAATCACAGAAATAGATCCTTCTAAGCAAAATAACTTACCAAACAAGTCTATGTAGACTTCCTGTAAGTTATGAACACTGCAAAACTGATTCAACTCATGATGCACCTTGTTATAGATCAGCGTTTTATCATAGTCAGCAGTGTAATTTCTAACAATATCTAGAGCTGAAAACAAAATAAAATTCATTTCATTATAGAAAAGTGACTTTATTCAAGATTAGGTAAACTTATTTTTGTTCTTTTTAATCATATATATATATATATATATATATATATATGATGGAATATATCAATAATGAACCAATTGCAATTTGTTTAAAAAAAAAGTGCATTACACCATTCTGCATTTAGAAACAAATATCTGTGAAAACTCACCTGCCCAAGCCATTAATTTGTTGACAACCTCTATACGTTCAAAAAAGATAATAACACCACCACTGAAAAATTAAACAGTCATATCATAAAAATTGTGTATTCATATTTAATACCTGATAAATGAATATTTGAAGTATATGTACATTTATATTAATCTTTTAAGGACTGCATGTTATATATTTTATAGTTTACCTGGTGCCACATGGTACATTTTTTACTTCATCTGTCTGTAATGTTGTCTAGAAAAAGAAATGTAAAACTAGTATTAAATTATATGTATTTAAGGAAAACAGTTTATTTCTTATACCTGTAGCCTATATAATACATAAAACATTTTTTAAAAATCAGTATAAATACATATCCATATTTTGTTAATTCACCATTTATTTTATTTTTTAATTACATTTTATTTTTTAATTACATTTGTTTCAAGGCATGGAAAGAAAATAATGAAAAACATTTTGTTGACATCAACACAATTTTTTTTAAAGAATTTTATTAGTTATATTTATATTTGAATAAAAGAATTTCACCTGAACATATCTGTAACTTGTCAGAATAGGTAACATGAAGTGGTATCCTGGACCACTAGTAGTTGAAAGTAAGGCACCACCCTGGAACAAGAAAATACAGAACATTATGTATAGTCATAACTGTAAAAGAGTCTAATTAGCATCATAAATTCTTAAACATAATGAATGTAAGATTAGCAAATAAACAGAATCATGTATAAACACAGAGATTTAAACACTTAGTTTGGCTGAATATTGAAAGAAACGAAACTCAACTATGAACAGACACTACTTTAACATTAAAAGTTGAAATGTATGCACATTACACTTACCCTGTAATACACACCAATGTGCCCTGGAAAGAAATTAAAGAAACCGTTTTATTATAAATACTTATCACAAACACAAAAAAACAATCTTCAAAATTACAGGGTTTTTTTTTTTTTTTTTTTTTTTTAATTTCTAGTGATTAAATATTTATTTGATTATCTGGCTCATTTATTTGAAATTTTATCAAACAAGGTTACTTAAAACAGTCATTAATGTCAGAAGAATGGTTTGACTTTCCATGTAGCTATTGTAACTACATCAGATTTTCAACTTCTACCATATTCCATTAGATACCCACTTTAATAGGAAAAGGCTAATAAAACTGTCAGTATAAATTTACAAACAGATAAACACAGACTAGAAAATTAGTGTTAGTTTCATTACATTGTAATAATAATAATCAGTTAAACTTAAAGACAGGAATTATTTTTAAAAAATCATTCTTTTAATGCTTATAAAGTTATTTATATTCAAAAGAGATAGTAAATAATGTATATGACATTAAAAACCATTTAAAATATGAATTTTAGATTCTTGGCTCAATTGTAGACATTATGTTTCATAATTATGATATCAAATGTATGTAATAATTAATTTTTTCTAAATATTTGAATTTTTAAGCTTAAATTATAAATTACCTTCTTCTATTTTGTGAATAGAGAAATTAACAAAGATGGCCAGTGCTAATCCACCAATACCAAGAATAGTAATAGCTGTCTGTGACATAGTTTCTCTTCAGTCTCTAACAAAAAGAAATTTAATAGATAAATCATTAAATGAGTTTTCATAAGCAAGGTTTTGTTTAAAAAGGTTACATAATTAAATAACTTCTTAAAGAAATATATATATAAAATGTTAAATCAATATAAAAATCTTTAAACCTGAAAAAAATAAAATAAATACATAAAATAAAGAAAAGAATGAAATGCTTTAAATTTTATTTTCTGAATTTCAAAACATTAATATAGTTAAAGGAATATAAATTTTCTGCTTTCTATAATAATAATAATTCATAAATTATGTTGTAAATACCTTTTCTTCTATATTTTAGACTATGGTAGTGTATTTAGGCAGTAGATAGTTTGCTGTGAACTCATTTAACATTTCAAGGCTATTTGGCCATGAGTTCTCAAGAGCATGTGCATCATTTTTTGTACTTAACGCTGTTACCAAAGTGATATGCTACAAAGTTAATTTTTGTTTACTATTCTACTCTGAAGAATGCTGCTGCAGTCATCAGTAGCAGCACTGAGCTGTTGTAGAGGTACTCACATTACATTTCATTCTTCTTTTGAAATGAGTGCGCTGGGCTGCTTTGTGAGACTACTAACCAGTTAAACTTAGTGAACAAGACACTGCTGGAATGCACAGCAGTTCCACCAAATATCATCAATAGTCATACAAGTCAGATTTTGGCTAATGGAGACAGCCATGTATATTTTTTGCCATTGGTATTATAAGTCGTTCTACTTTTACTAGTTTATGTAAGTTAATACATTATCTACAGGCAGAAAAATCTGAATGAGAAAGTTGGGAACTGTTGTAATGTTACATAATCAGACACACTTTTAGACAACAAAACTAAACCAATAGATAACAGTGGTAACAGAAGTAATGACATAAGTAATCTCGAATTACGAAATGGTTAATTTCCTGATACCCCAAAATTAAAGATTTTCACTGACAGAGTATGGTAGAATTTGAACATTGTATTTTAACACAATTTATGCCCACTTGTTTCAAAAAAAAAGGATGAAAAGCAGTTGAAGAGATTAATTATACAACAACACAATGCTGCTACTGATAGCTCCATCAATGTTCTCCTGAGTAAAATTGTTTGTGTATTGTTTTGACGGAAGTAGGCCCTAGTAATAGTATAAATAGCGAAAAAGATCTAAGAGTCCCAAACCTGTCAGAAAGCGTGCCCGTCGTAGACGTGCTTCACAACAGCTTGCTCAGATTAGCACGTTAATTTTTTTCACTTCACTTCACTAAAAATGCGACCAGATCGCTTTAACAAAGATGCGAAGGCCAAACAAATGACACAACTGCACATGCTCAACCGAAACAAACAGTCAAACAGTCGTAGAAAATGTAAAACTAGTTCACGGTGAAATATCCACCGTTTAATATTTATTAATAATAATGATGAATAGTGAATACAGTAAATTGAGTAATAGTCATAATAATTGTCACATTGTGTACGATTTCATAATAATAATTATTTTAACGGATTAAGTAATTACGAGATAATTATGCAGGCAAACCATTTACTTTACATTAGGTCCTTAATTATTAATTATTTTAATCTAAATCAATATTACCTGAATGAATCTGCTGAAATTTTCAGTGAAAACTGAAATAATACGTAAAACCGGACATTCAGTGATTCACTTTATTGGTGAAAACTGCTTTAAATAACGAATAACCAACGCAAATAATTCACAATATCATATAACCAAAACTTTATGCAGTCTTATATAATATTTAGCGCATAATTATATTTTAAATAAATCGCAAATATTCAATCCAAACTCACGTGTTATTATTTAAAACAAGCAAAACACTTGGGTAATCACGTCTCTGAACAGCGCCACCTACACGTGTTTGTCTATGTTGTATCTTCCTCCATTTTGGTGAGCCAAACCCAAATTGTTTCAGAAAATATGCTTTTTTCTTCTTTTTTTCATTAATATAAAATAATTATAATGTTCTTAATAATTTATTTATAAAAAAAAAAGCAGAAAGAAAGGAAAATAAAAAGGATTAACGATAAACAGAAAACTAATATTTAAACAAATTATTTTAATAAATATGCCAACTTTTTTTTTGTTAGACTAAAATATTTCATTCTGTATATATTTGGTTTAGACTATAGATATCAGTATAGATACCTTCTACACTTTTAAAAAATGTTTAGGAAGTATATGAGATTTTTCCTGCATCATCTTAAGATGAAAAATAAATAAATTAATTAATTAATTAATATATGATAAATAAAATGGGTTCTGCATGCAAAAAATTATATTGCCTTTCCGCCTGCGGTACACAGGTTACCTATCATCTTAACATTATACAACAGTTTCTACACAGAATGATATATTAATAAAATTAATATTAATGAAACTTCTACATATTTTCATTGAATACCTACTGCAGAAAATAAATAGCACATTCAGCAACAGAACTTACGTAAATAATAATTTAAAAAAAGTAAATAAATAAATAAATAAAATAATAATAATAACTGCTGCCGTTTGCAGATCAATAAATGAAATCAAATAACGATTCTAAAGCCTGTGATTTTTCTTCATTACGCATGTGCACAAATCTGTGAAAGAAAAGCTCAAATTTTCCCTGATCTCGTTTACATTTTCCAAAATACCTAACAGTGATTCATTTCTACGACCACTTCTTAAATTACTAAGAACATAGTGTAACAATATAAATGTGTTATATTGCCAAAAATTCGCTATACTCTGAGTATCTCGCAAGATTTCGTTTGCGCTACGACAAACTTAACCGATTTGTAAAAAGGACGAAATAATAATAATAATAATAATAATAATAATAATAATAATAATAGATAAAGATAAACCGTAGGTCACTGAAAAATTCTTAAGAATCAGTATACGTTTAGCCGTATGACAGCGAGCGACTAATTGTGCTATCTTCCAGTCTGTGTAGAGTAAGAAAAAACACCATAATAATGATTTGACGTCGATTGATAATATTACCTCTTCCGTTTAAAGGATGACGTCAGCAACTAAAAGCTCTCCCTGATTTATTAATTTTTTTTTTCTGTTTGTTTTTGTTTTTATTATTATTATTATTATTATTATTATTATTACTTTATTTTTATTACTTATTGTTATGCAAAGGTTTATTATTATTACTATTATTTTTAAATATCTTTACAATATTTTATTAACTAATATTTAGTCAAAAAAAAAGCATGATGTATTTTCTTCTTTTTTTATCTTTGGACGAATCCATCATGAGAGTTTGATTTTATGATCGCTGTAACAAATTCCCACAACTTCAAAACGAAAGCTGTATTTTTTGTTCGGGCCGACAAATCATTTTCAGTATTGTAATAACGATTTAATTCACTGCAATTTATACGAGTTCGTTTGTTTTTAATTTTGTTTCATTTTTAAAAGTTTCAAGAATAACCACTTAGGATTAGACTTACAGAAGGGAAAACGAAGAATTAAAATGATTAGTTACAGAATCTACTCTTAATCTAAAGATAATAAAGTAAAGAAATATGAAAATTCAAGGTTAGTTATTCGTTGTTTACAAATAAAGAAAAATTGTCATCTTCATGCATCCACTCATACAAAATAAAGTCGGTTTTAATATTAATTTTATCTTCCGAAAAATGGACTGATATCTTAAGTATTATTCCTTACTTAAATGGAAAAGTTATCGGATATGTATGTGTGTGTGTGTGTGTGTGTGTGTGTGTGTGTGTGTGTGTTAAAATTAATTACCACCACAAAATGAACAATAACACTAATAGTAAATGTAAAACGTTATTTTAATGTTTACATATAACTATAATGAAATAATTATTAAACTAATAAGAATCCGTTGGATAGATTTTTCTGTTTTCGTTAATTTTATTACAATGTTTATCACTTTGTGATTTAACATGATAAATAAAACTGATTTTAAGCTTAACCAGTTCCTTTCATTTCTATAACAAACATTTCGTTTTCGACAGGACCATCAACCTCAGAACCCCCAGGAGCAACTTCTAAGAAACGTAAAAGGTATGCTGGTTTAAAAATTCATAACTGCTAAAATAAATAAATAAATAAATGTAAGTTGACAAAGATTATGTCAGCTTCACCTGTAAATTTTTGTAAAGAAAATGTATATCAAATGAACGATTTCATGTACAAGCACCAGATGGTGACTAATATTTTAAAAAGAATAATATAAATAAACTGTTTAATGGGCAAAATAAATCATCCTATTGATAAAAGATGCAAGACTGATTAGATAATAATAAAAATAATAATAATAATAATAATAATAATAATAATAATAATAATAATAATAATAACAAATCATTGTTTTCATAATCATAATAATCATTATTATATCATCAAAATCACTGCTTTTAATTTAGTTGAATTCTTTTTCCAAGCTCGACATCATCTACAAGAGGTCGAAAAACCAAAGAAATAAACAAATATGAATCAATTGAAGATGACCAGAGAAGTGTACCAAGAATGTCAGCTTCAAAACAAACAATTAAGTCAAGAGATATTTCTTCAGCAAGCAGCAAATTTGATATCCACACAAAAAACTCACAGAGGAGCTTTCCAGAAATCAGGGTTGGGGATGTAGTTGTTTGTGCTTCCTCAGAACTGCCACTGAAGCCGAAGCTGTCAAATCAGTTTTTAAAGGAATTGGATGTGTCAAACAGTCAAGTACAGTTAGATCGTTCACAGTCATCACTTTTTGAAATTAAAGTCAACACAAAGGAGAAGGAAAGAAGGAAAATTTTATTTGAATTAAGCAAAATCAATGACCGTATCAATAAGGTAACAGAATTTTTAACCTTATTTTAATCTGTACAAACAAATATCCAAATGTTTCAGTGTCTTTCAGTAACACAGCTATTTGAAGGAAAAAGGAATGAATGTTTTATTTAATGACTTCAACATATTTTAAATCAAGATTTGGTTAAAATAAAGACCAAATAAATAAGGAAACAGCAAATCAGACATTGTTGGATAGTCTTTTCCAATCAGCAATAAAGAAAATGTCTTTTTAGTGTTTTGTAATGAACCTTCTCATAGACAAGAAAACATATGATGCAGTTTGTATGGCAATCATTCAGCAAAACCCCAGTATTAGTGCATATGAGTATGATTCCTCTGATCCTCAGGGATCAGACTTAAACTTTATCAGTTAGAACCTGGGTCTTTGGTTATATTAAGTGTTTCGAGGTAGATGATCTCTGAATCAAATATGTACATTATGACACGATTCACAAGGCTTCCAGAAAATATTTACTTTATTTTCTTGTTGGCTGATGCTCTATTTCTCTTTTCTGTGTGTTTCTCTGTGAGTTTTTCTGTGTGTGTGTGTGTGTGTGAGAGAGAGAGAGAGAGAGAGAGAGAGAGCTAGAGAGAGAGAGAGAGAGAGAGAGAGAGAGAGAGAGAGAGAGAGAAAAAAAGAGGAGAGTGGGAGGGATAAAGGTGAGGGATGGATTGATGGTATAAAATATAAAGAACTATTACTGTAGTTATTTAACCTTGTAATTTTAGTTCTAAGTTATTTATTTATTTTCTTTGTCAAATTTCAGATTTTGAAAGAAAGTGGATTAGATAATGCAGTAGAAGATGAGGAAGAGGACACAACTGATGTATATTTTCTTGTTTTCAACTGATAAATAAGATTAGGAAGAAATTGTTAAGTTAGAAATAATGGTCTAGATGTGTAAAGCAGATAAATCAAACATTTGACGTGTTAGTCTAGAACAGTTATCTAGATAAACTGTGAATCTGATATATTAGTCTAGATCAGTCAGCTTGATAAACAATGCATTGTTTATGGTAGTCTAGATCAGTAATTGTTATACACCATGCATCTGATATATTAGTCTAGATCAGTAAACTTGATAAACAATGTATGTGATATATTAGTCTAGATCAATGAGCTAGATAAATTAAGAATTTGGTATCATTAGTTTAGAAATATAAGCAAGATATATTTATGTAGATCAGTAAGGTAGTTCAAAGTATGTGTCTGATATATTGATCGAGGTAAGTAACTAGTTAAACCATGCATGTGATAAATTAATCTAGAACCATAAACATGTATCTGGCTTTAAGGAGTTTTAAGAGGAGACAAGATTTCTGGTTTACATTTTGATGTTTTGGTCACATAAATTAAAATGGTTTATATTATGCATTCATATAATCATTATATTTTTAACTTTATCATATAGCTTTCACATTATTACACGTTTTGAACCTAATACTGAAGTTTCATTTTATAGGCTATTATGCAGTTGCAACTGAAAAGAACACAGGTTGGCTGATAAATGTTTTTATTAGTTTTACTCTGTAAATCATTTTACATTTGTAGTATGTTATTAATATTAAAAATGTTCTTTGAATGATTAATGATAGATTTCATTAAATATATTTAAATAAATAAGACAGAATATGTGTTTTATCCAAAATATAAATATATATCACTAAACAGCAGTGATTTTATAATTAATAAAAGAATGTTGTCTTGTAAGTATCTATTTAAAAATGCAATATATATATATATATATATATATAAATTTTAAAGTGCTTTCAACAATAATGAATGCCAAAAATAATAAGTAAAAAAAGAAAATATAACAATTTAAGAATTTTTTTTTTAATAAAATAAATAAAAAATAAAAATAGAATATGAAAATACCCCAAAATAATAATTTTAAAATTAATTTCTATTTTATTATCAAGGATCAGATTTGTACCAGATTAGTTTATGAATATGTAAGATTACATAAATTTATTGGGGTTAATTACAATGAACTCTTCTTTAAAGAAATCCATATTAATAATTAAATTGGTCTTTTTAGAACAAAGAGAGGAAATTTCTGACAAACGAAGTTAACCAATATTTAGAACTGTCCATGAACCGAGTGCAAACACTGAATGAGATACAGAAATGGATTCAAAATCAACAGATCTTAATAGTATTTGAGATTTTTGTAACTTTGTCACTTCTCTGTATGGTCCAATGTATATACATACATGTTATGATATGCCAAATCGTTTTGTTAAAGTTTTTTAAATATTAGTTAAATTACTGCCCTGAGGTACTTCATTTTTTAAAAATAAATCATTCCATTCAGTAAATATTTACTTATTCATTTTGGAAAATACTAATTGTCTATGGAACAATTCAATTTATGACAATAAAAGCCAAAAAAACAAAACTTCTAATGTTACATTATTTAAAATTACTGTATATACTTGTGTACAAGGCGACCTTATGTATAAGTCGATGTGTATTTTAAGACCAAAAATTGCGTCATTTTAGGTATTACTTGTGTATAAGTCGACTGTAGATTCCAGGCACCGTCACTATTTTTAGACCAGTGTGACAGTGCCATGAAGGCCTACATTGTACGCCTACTGTTTTCGATTTGTCGGTAGTGGATATTAATGATGATTGCAATATTATTTCACCAAATTCTTTACAATTACACAAGTGAGTTTTGTTTATGAAATTAGGACCGATATTTAGTGCAATTTGGCAGAGAAGTCTGCATTCCTAGATCATTGCAAGACGTAAAAGGCATAACACCGTACTGACGTTTTCTCACTTTAAAATGTATTTTTATGTCATTAAACGGAAGAATATCATGTTTTACATTCATATTTGGTTTTGTTATTTAATTTTTCCAAATTTTTTATACGATAAAATTATATTTTTGAAAAGCTGAAAGACCACGATTATTTAGATGCATCCCGTAGCAAAAAATAGTCAAAATGGCAACTCTTCAGCAACAGCTACAAAAGCATTACCTATGTATAAGTCGACCCCCAAAATATTACCTTAATATAGTCTCCCAAAAATTCGACTTATACACAAGTATATACGGTAGTGGTATTTGATAAATGATATTTTAGCTAAAAAGAAAAATATAAGACTTTTTATGTGATTTTGTTAAGAACATTTCTGAATATTTAGGAACAAGCACTGGTAGAAACAGAAGAACTGGATACCTTAGAGGCTAAAGACATGGAAAGGGCGAACAAAGTAATCATGTAAGAAACATGTTTATCAGTCAGTTAGAAGTGTAAATATTATTTATATATAAAATAATTATGTTAAAATCCTTTTTAACTCATATTACACAAAGAGATACAGGTGTCAGTTTATATACCACATGATGAAAATATTTTTTAGTAAAACATTGCTAAGTTGGAATTTGAATAAATCACTTGATTTTTTATTATTATTATTGTTATTACTGTTATTGTTGTTGTTACTATTACTATTATTAATAATATTTGTTTTACAATTAGTATTTTAGCTTATTTATAAGTTTTATAACATTTAATTTTTTCAACTAAATGATAATATTTTGACAGTCTGCATGCTCATCAGTGATTTAGCTAATTTTAATGGCATCAGTTACAAATAATAATTTTTTTTTTTTTTTTTTTAAATATTGGCTGAATCCTTATATTTGTTGATACTTAATTCAGTTTTAATATCTGGCCCCAGGGCATGAGCCCCACCCTGGTTAGACCAGTGATGGCAATGTATCTTTATGCATGTATTATTAATGAGGATATTCTTTCAATAGGAAATCTATACAAGACTTCTGCAAAACTTCAGGCAATATGGCAAAAGTTGGACAAGATGTATTGACCAAAATCCAGTTATTAATTGAACCGTAAGTTATTAATAACATTCTTTTTTAAATTAATGAATTTATTTTATTTTATTTTATTTATTTATTTATTTATTTATTTATTTATTTATTTATTTATTTATTTATTTATTTATGTATTTTACTATTATTATTTTTTTTATTTTTTTCCAAACATTCATTTGTCAGTATCATGGTTTTATTAGGCATAAACCACAATTAAAGAAAATTTACCAAATATTGTTAACCCTTTGAAGCTGAAGCTAGGAAAAAAAATATGTACCCCATTTATTGAACTTCACAAGTGAAATGGTCTCTGCAAACTGATTGGCTGAACATTTAATGAGCCTGGCATTATTAACAAAAAACACATATGAACAACATATCATGGTAAAAAATGTTTACTGCTTGGGTAAAACAATATTATTATTATTATTATATTTATTTATTTTTTTATTAAAGTTTTAACCACTAAAGTACAAAGGGTTAAACATGTGCATGTCAGATAACTTTTAATCTGTTGAAGATTTCTGCTTTAAGATTCCACTCTTCAAATAAAGTTAGATATAAAATGTATTTATCAGTAGAATAATAAATTTTAAATTTGCAGGTTTTCTGAAAAGAATATTCCCAAAAGTACTGTTGTTGGAGGTAATATTTCATTGATATCTTTGTGTGTGTGTGTGTGTGTGTGTGTGTGTGTGTACGTATTTGGGTATTTTCCTCTGATAATGGGGGATAATTTAAGGTTCATTAGATCCATTTATCCTCAAGTATTTTGCTTACATATGAAATAAGTATCCATTTTAAGAAAATAATTCTTCATAATTAACGTTGTTAACAATAAAAAAAAAGTGGGGTAGAAGAAAATAAATTTTTCAAAAAGAGAAAGAAAATAAATCTAGAAGAAGAAGAAGAAGGAAAGAAAGAAAGATAAAATGAAATCAAATAAAATAATGATTTTGCAATGCTTTTAGGGAGGAATTGTTGTCATGGATAAATTATGATATAGCAGTTAATGTTGTAATTGCAGTGTAGAGAGCCAAAGGTTTAGTTAGTGTCTAGAATTGTATTGTATGTTTTCACTTTCAGTGTTTGAAGATTGACCTGTATTATTTTTTACTTCAGAAATTTCAATGAGATCTTCTAAAGAGATGTGGGAGCTCGGTTTATCAAGGGTTGAAACTATACTGGAGTATGCCTACAAATGGGTCAAATCAGTGACAATGAAAAATGGTAAGCATTTATCTTTTATAAATTATCAAACTGATTATATCTACAGCTGTTAAACATGAATGAATTTTTGAAATAATGTAATTTCTGAGTGTAACCAAATCACCTAGAATATCTTAGATGCTTGTTATCTCAGTTTAGCAACTGGTATTATAAACTGCTGTATTAAAATGGAAAAGTTTGTTTAAAGTAATTAAACAAATAAATTTGATGTAAATGATGTTAATGCATGCAAATTCCTGTTGTTATGTAGAAATGAATTATATTCATTATCACATCAGTTAGTTTCATTATAACTTAAACTGAAAATTCATAATTGACCAGGTGATAGTATAAAATAATTTTAATTCACAGTTTCTAAGTGATTACCTCTTTGTTGATTAATATTCAGTATCACATAAGTGAAAATCAGTACATTCAAAGCTGACCATGGGATCATGTAAAATAATTTTAACTGAAATTTGTTTGGTGAGAATGAGAAATCTCTTTTTATGCAGAATCAAAATTAATGTGAATACTGTTTGATCAAAATGATTGTTAGTCCAATATTCAGAAGTTTGTTAATACATTAATTATTGTAAAAACTAATGAAAGTTTTCAGTACAAAACTGACCAAGTTTAAGATTTGTCTGTTTATTTTCAGAAATCACATTAATTTTAATATTTCATTCTTTAAAGACTTATATTGTAATCTGTTGATATCATTTAATTAATCTTTTACCTTCAGGAATCCAATAATGTTAAATAAAAACTATCTTGAATGAGCTTTTCTAACACATTTCATTTACAGCTCTACGAAATATCAAAAGACAGTTTGTAATTATGATGGATGTTTTATCAAAGAAGCTTACTGAATTAACAGAGGCACAAGCAAAACTTGATCTATCGGAATCGGTATTATTTTTGTTTACATATATGTATATATATTGTACTTTTTATATTGTTATAAAACATAAAACATAATTCCAAAAGTCCTGATTAAATGATGATGTTTATTGCAATTTGTTAGCTTTTATATGTGTCTGTGTTTGTGTGTGTATGATAATTTAAAGGTACCATATTTAATTTTTTTTAAATAGATGTTTATTATTTTTAAAGTTAATCTATTTTGCAGTTATTTTATTAACATATAAAATTATTCATTGCTATCATTTCTTTTTTTTTAATTTTTAATTTTTTTTCCATAAAGTGTTTTATTTCTCTATAAAGCAAAATTCAGTGTTGAAGAAAATGGTTGATAAAAATAATGTCGAAATAGCTCATTTTAAAGAATTAATAGCAGAAAATGAAACCAGTATGGATGAACTTAAAACGAAGTTGGTAAATATTAAATAGTTAATTTAGATTTCTTATATTTAGCAAACTGTTGACAATATTTTAAATTTATTTTAACTAATATTCTAAAATTAACCAAAGTTTATGTATTTTATTATTAACAGAAATTTAAAATTATTCACAATTGATGTATTTTATTTTTGAACAGAATTTTTAAAAAGCACCATTCAAACATTTTACTTATTAATAGGATTTTTAAATTATAAATATTTTATACCTTTTAAACATTATGCATATTTTATTATTATTAAGCCATATTGTTCCAACATGAGTCCTCTTTCTGTTTATTTCAAAAAGAAAATTCTTGCAGTGAAAAGTACTGAAATAACTGAAACAGAGCGTTTAAATATTCCAATATAAATTTCACTATGTAATGGTTGATATATGTTTTATTTCAAAATAATAATTCTTATTATTCTTATTATTATTAAATAAATGCTGCAGGATAGAAAAATAAAAAAACATTTGATAACACAGATGTTCTGATATGTGTATCATAGTATGATATATTTTATTTATATCATCTTCTTGATATTAATTTTATTTCAAAACAAAATTTTTATTAAATGTAGTTGAAATAAATGAGATAAACAACTGTTCAAGAATGAATTCCACAGTATGATCCTTTCTCTTAACCTAATCATGTTAATATAAAATTTATTTCAAAATGTATTTTGTTTCTTGTTAAAGCGTTAAAATAAATGTGATACACAAATTGTTCTAATATACATACCATTCTGCATTAACCTACAATTGTTTCATCTGGTTGACTTACACTTTCTTTATGAAAATTCTTATTAAAAGAAGTTTTTATAAATATTGTAGAGTGACACCAATGATCTGAATCAAAAACTGATAGCTCAGGTGTTCAAAACACGTGCTCATATTAGTGCATTGCAAGAGCTTTTAGATGAGGATGCAAAGAAAAAATTCCAGCAAACAACTCAAGGAGCAACAGGTCCAACAAAGAAACTTCAATTTCGTTTGCCACAACCAGCTGAACAGGCTATAGGTATTATATTTGATTAAATTAAATAATGTCAATGTAGTGAAGTGCCCAGTATCTTAAATATTGCTGTTTCACAAAATTTAGATATATATTCTTTTATCTGACTGAAATAAGAAAATATATATACATGAGTGTGTGTGTGTGTGTGTGTGTGTGTGTGTGTGTGTGTGTGAGAGTTAGTGGTGGTTGTGTTTTTTTCAGAAATTGTTTGTGTATCTATTTTCTTTTCTTTTAAAGAATTTACATAATGAAATAAAACTGACATTTATCATACAAATACTTAACTACTAATAATAGTTTTGTAGGTATATTTGTAATATTTTGTGAACTAAATGTAATTGAAGATAATGTACAACTAAAATACTAATTAACTAACTAACTAACTAAATAAACAAATAAAAGAAAACAAAAATAAAAAATAAATACATATCTGCATCTTTTGAGTTTGTGGTTGTCATGAAACAACTGACATAAATAAGTTGGCCATTTAAAAAAAAATATAAACAGGCACATATCTTTAAATTTTTTCTTTTATTAGATCTTTCTGAGTTTTCTGGATATGAAAGACTGCAAGCAGCTCAGCAGAAACTTTCAGAATATAAGGTTTGTGGAGTTATACTTTTTAAAATTGTTCGGGTCAGTGAAGAATATTAGTTTTTATTTTATTTTACTTAAGTTTTTTGATTTTTAAAAGTGGCCATTGCTAAATATGTGAAAAACAAAGATAAAATTATTTTGTGTTCGATCATTACTTTAAGCATTTTGAATTGCTTCATGTTAGTAAGTAAAGTTAAAAAAAACTGATGCTACTTGACCAAAATCATGCATATGATTATTTTAATGGGTTTTTTCTGAGATAATTACCAGGGTTTAGTTTTAATAATTTTAAATAAATTAATATTTTACTTTGCTTTATTTTATGTTTCATTCACTTATTTATTTATATTTATTTAACACTGATACACACACACACACACACACACACACACACACACAGAAACACACAGAAGACACTTATTTGTTTCTTTCTTTATTTATTATAGGATTTAGTGGAAGAACTTGGTGTTAAGATAAAGAATCTGGAAGCACTGCTGTCAAAAGAACGAAGTTGTCTTTATTATTATTATCATCACCATAAATATCATCTCATCATTTGTTATTATTGATATAATAATATTATTAACTTATTATTTATTTTTTAAACAAAAATATTTAATATATATGATTATTAATGTATATTCATGCATGCTTGTATCTATGTAAGTATCAATCTTATTTGACCCTGCTGTTTATGCCACAGCAATGGCATATATGAGCAAAAGATAATGCAACCATTTTCTCTATGTCTTTACATTTTTATTATGTTAATATACATTCATTGCAATAGGAATTAAAACAGTGAAAGTAGAATTAGGTCATATTTTACAGAGTTCTGAACCAAAAAAAAACTGCCTAAGTTTATTAGAAGATAAGGAGGCTTCATTGCATTTTTTTTTCTCTTTTCATTTCTTATTCAGGAACCTCATATTACCTAAAATCAGCTCTTAGTTACAAACTGAAAGAACAATCTATGAGTTCAGCAAATCTGGTAACTATGAATTGAAAGATATTGCTTATGTTCAAGCCTTTTTGAAAAATAATAAAACTACTCTCATAAAAACTCATTGTTTTTGTTACTCACAGTCACTGTTTATCACATTCACTAATCATATTAATTTAGAATCAAAAACATAAATAATATAAAACATCCAGTAACATACAAAAAATGCATAACCCCCCAAAAAACAACAACTCAGTGTCATATTTTATATTTTTCAGAGCAGCACTAGTCAAAGTATAAACAAAGTTGGCAGTACAGAAAAAACTTCATCTCAACAAGCTGAATCATCAGTTGAGGATAACGAAATGGCTGTGGTATCAGAAGAGGAAGAAAAAGTTGCAGAAAGTAAAGAAGGATCTAAAGGAAAATTTGCTGAATTTGTGAAAAGGACCACTTATGCAAAAAAGGCTGCACATCATATAAAGTCTTCAGTTTTGAAACTTAAAGCTAAAAAGGAAAAAGCGGCAAAAGTAAAACATGCCCGAAAAAAAGGAATGAAGGGAAGAGTTGAAAGGCTAAAAGAAAGAATAAAGAAGGAAGCAAAGGAAGTAGAAATGGCTGCTGAAAAAGAAACCAAAGAAATGAAGGGAAAAGTTGAAAGGATAAAAGAAAGAACAAAGAAAGAAGCAAAGGAAGTAGAAATGGCTGCTGAAAAAGAAACCAAAGAAATGAAGGGAAAAGCTGAAAAGATAAAAGAAACAACAATGAAAGAAGCAAAGGTAAAGGAAATTGCAGCTGAAAAAGAAGCCAAAGTGAAACAACGTTCATCAGTGACTGATCATAAATTGGTAGCAGATGAAAAAGAAAAAAAATCATCAGGACTCTCTGTTGAAATGGGAGAGAAAAAGACAACTTCTAAACAGGATATTTCGGCAAGAAAGTCTGGTGATGAACTAACAGCGATGATATTCGACGGCAGAGATTCAATATTAAGTTCTGATGATGGGTTAGCTTCTGACCTGATCAAACTGACAGAAGAAATGAAACAAATGGATATTATACCTATTGACAAGGTTAACATATATTTTCATTTGCCTTACATGTACATGTGCCTGATTTAGTAATAACACCATATTTTAAATATTAGGTTAACAGTTATTTTCATTTCATAAATCATTTTATAAGTTTTGTCTTTTCAAAGCCATTAATAATTTCACAGCAATGTTAACTTTTTCTTTTTTTTAAATTTGTCAAATTTATGATATCAAGGGAAAATAAATATATATGTTAATTTTTATCTAAATTTCCTGAAATAATTTATTTTATTTTAATTTTATTTTATTTACATAATTATTCAACAGATATTATGTCATCAGATTAGCTGTGATGTCATTCTAGCTAGGCTTTATTAAGCACAGTCTGCATAGAGCATTTGAAATATTTCAAATCTGGTTCTTCTTTTTCTTTCTTTTTTTTTTTTTTTTTTTTTTGTCCTTAATTCTAAAATTATTATTTTTAAATATTACAACATAGTAGGCATTAGCATTTTTTAACTTATAACTTTATAACTGGACTGATTATTGCTTTAAAAATGTTTCTTGTGATTGATTGGTTTTTAATGCTGATATGGTGTTAATTGAGAAACTACCTTTTTCTTTATAGATAGTATCATATGACTACTTAGCAGATGCATCAAAGATGTCTTTTAGTGTTCTTGCACAAGCAGAAGAAACTACCAGCTCATCTGCCTCATATGAGGAAATGCAGAGTACTGGAGATTTATCAACATCAGAAGTACGTAAGACTTCACAAACAGCTGATGTAAAACTAATTTTACCTGACAGTGCAGAAGAAAATTTATCATTTGAACAATATGCTTTGCCTGAAACTGAACAAGGAGGTCTACCTGATTTTAGAGAAGCTGCTCTACTTCAGGTTCAGCCTGACTCATCAAAATTTGAAATATCATCAGGTGCTGCTTCAGCAGGTTGGGATTCAAAATATGTTTCTCGTGAAAGTTTATGTACTGTTTATCCACAAAGCAGTTCATCAAGTCTGGAAAGTGTTTCTTCTGAAATGATACCTTCTTTTTCTTCTGGTTCTCCAATGTCTGCAACTGTCAGCCCACCAACACCAGGGGTTACACAGGTCACTTCACTAGATGAATTTTCCCAGCCCTCAAAACTAACAGAACATGAAATATTGCAGACATCAGAAGATATGTTATCGGATGAATACGAAAGGACAGCACAATCTGTTGTCATAGACTCAGACAAACAGACTAAATTAATTACACCTGAGTCTAGCCAGTCAGACTCCAAAGAACATGCAACCTCCAGGCCTAAATTTCCGACTCTTTTTGTACCAGGTGAACAAGTTCAACCTGAACTGGCCAAAACAGAAATTACCAAGACATGGTTAGAAGCATCAAAGTTTCAGAGTGATCAAAAAGTACTTATCAAACAGGACAAACTGGAAGAATTAAAGAAAATAGCATTCATTAAGAAACAACAGGAAGAAGCAATATCAGAAAGGTAATATTTGGTAATGTAGAGGCATTTACTGAAGTGAAATAAGTAATATTTGTTATGTACAAAGGTAACTGAAAAACAGATTTTATTTGGTTTTAGAAAGATAATATTTATTCATGTAGAGTTATAATTGAAATTCATCTTTTGATTAAAGTCAGAAATGTAATATCTATTTCACAGAGAGATTATAAAAATGGCTTTTAATTATATTTGATGTCTGAAAGGTAATATTTGTTACAAGTGACTAAAATATGGTTTTTAATTTATTTTATGTCAGAAAAGTAATATAGAGGTGACTAAAGTTTGGATTATTATTTTATTTAATATCAGAAAAAGATAATACTTCTTATACAGACAGGAAAACAAATTAATAATTTTAATTTTATTTTGATATCAGAAAGGTGATAGTTATTATATTTATTAATACGATGTCCTATTATTTATTTATTTATTTTAATTTTTATTTATTTATTTATTTTATTTAATTTAATATATTTTAATTTTTTTAATTTTTTAATTTTTTTATTTTGTTCTTTTGATTTTTAAGAGCTACTTTGGATCAAGAAATTCAATTTCGAAAAGATGAAGAAAAAGCATTCTTGATGATGATTATGAATAGTTGTGAAAAAATTCACAAGATCATGTTTAACTTTCGGAATCAGATTGCCAGAATACTTAAGGAAGAAGGATTTGAAAAGGAATCAAAAACACTGTTAACAAGAACAATGACTTTTGTTCCTGAAGATGTAAGTGCAAACAGAAATAGAATCTGTGTGAAATTAAAAACAGCCTTTTAAGAAATCTAAAGTTAAAATTTATCATTAATAGATAATAAATATAATAATTTAGTACAGTGATACAGATTATAAGGTTATCTTAACCTTTACAGTCAAGAAAACAGGCTTTCTAAACTATTCTGAATTCAACATCAAATATTCATTTTTAAATAATAGAAAATAAATATAATAATTTACTACTGTAGTACCAAAACCTAGGTTACGATAACTGTCACTTTGACTCTCTATCTTAAATTATACAGTAAAAATCCCTGACTTTCTAAAGTATACTCAAGTCATCATCAAATTATCATTTTTTATTAGCAGAAAATAAATATTATAATTTAGTACTGTGGTATCCAAACCTAGGTTATAATAACTATCCCTTTGATTCTCTATATTATATTATATAGTAAAAAAAAAAAAAAAAAATCACTGTGTAAACTTTATTCAGGTCAACATCAAATTTAAATTTTTTATTAACAGAAAATAAATATAATCCTTTTTCGGACAGTGGTTTCAGGTCCCTGCCTGCTTGACTCTGTCTCCACCTGCAGCATATCCCGTTTCTTTCCAGACAATTAAAAAAATATATATAAAGAATTTTAATATTGTACATAGAGAACAATTTTGATACTGTACATAACAGCAACTGAAAAGTAATTATCTTCATAACTTCTGTGTAAACTCCTGCCTCGCTTGTACAGGGTGGGAAAACAATATGGTCTACTTTGCATTTCGCTCATTTAGTATGTTTTTTTAAAAAGTAGTTTCAGGTAAAGGTGTGTGTGCATGTATGTGGATGAATTTTTCAATACATTTGAATAATAATATTTATTACCAGAGAGTTCTGTGGGTTATGCTTTTACTTTAAAAATTAAAAGTATACTATTTCTAAACTATGAGTATGTACCCAGATTATCCATTAGGTCTCTGCCCATTTTCAAATTGACAGAATTAATCAGACAGTCAACACTGTATGTCATGGCTGGTATATGTGGCCTAACTGAGCAAAAGGGCTACCTCTTAATGATAGTTAGATATTCAACACTACTCTTGTTTTTGTTGACCAAGTACAAAATGGCCATGAAAATCTGATGTACATATACTTCTTGGCTACTGTATGAAACCCACATACATGGAAAACTTGGAACTGAAAAATACTTAATGTTATTATTGTTATTTATTTATTTATATATTTATTATTGTTATTATTATTAATATTATTATTATTTTTATTATTATTATTATTATTATTATTATTATTATTATTATTATTATTATTGGTTCTGTTTTAGTTCTCAGTGGATGTCTATAGTTGAATTTATTTTCTCATTATTTTAATGTGTGATGCAGATGATTAAAAATAATAATAAAATAATAGTAATAATTATAATAATAATTATAACATGTTAAAAAGTTAATAATTTTAAAAATCATTTGAATACATTGAATCTAATCACAAATCTCTTGCTGTTGTATTTAATTCATTTTTGTTTTTTCTTCATCTTTTTCATGCTTTTATAAATCATTAAATTGTTTCACTTGAAGTCAATGGCACTGTCTTATTTATTTATTTTATTTTATTTTATATTTATATTTATTTTATAGTTATTTAATGACTCTATGGGTAAGGTGTCTACAATCCTTGGAAGATGTAAGTTTAAACACACACACACACACACGTGCACACACATATTGTTGTATACTTTAAAACATGATTAACAAATAAGTTAGCAATGAAAAATAATAATAAATAAATAAAATTATTTTCATGTTAATCTCAGTTTGCTTACAGTTTAATATTTATTTAAAAATTACAAATACATACAGAACATGAAGAAATTTCAGGAAATTTTAAAGTCAGTATTGTAAAACCTATAATATGTTTAAAAACAACAACTCCAGCTCTTTATTTCTAATATATAAAAAAAAATGTATAATAATAAATAAAAAATAAATAGTAATAAAACCCCAAGTAATTCTCAGACTTATAACTTTTATTTTTTTTTTCAGATCTTTACACCATTAAACGTTTCATACAGGAAATGATAAGAGCTATGGTTCTTATAAGACACGTAAGCAAAATCAGGACCCAAAAAATAAAAAAATAAGAAATAAAAAAAATAAAAATAATATAAAAATAATAATAATAATAATTAAATAAATGAACATTATATGTATTTAAAATATGTATCTAATGAACTTATATTGAAAGGTTTTTCCACTTTATTTATAAACATACCTGTAGAGGCATTTTTGCTAATTCCTTTCAATAGATAACACATTAAACATAGTAAAACATTTTTTTATTATAAATTTACAGCTAAAAGACTTTCCACTGATTCTTTTCTATCAAGATAATAAATTAAAAAAATTAAAAATTAAAAAATGCCAACTCTCTATGCTATAAATCCTTTTCTAAATGGTTCTTCAGCTATCTAGACTTTATCATAACACATATACATACACAAAATTACATTAAAATATTATGTACATAATTACTTTTTTAAATTCTTTTATTATTATTATTATTATTATTATTATTATTATTATTATTATTATTATTATTATTTTGTTGCACAGAATAAGCCATTAGCAAAGATACGAAAGAAACTGAGTGGCAAAGAAGGAAAAACTCAAAGAGGTCTGGGCCAACTTTTATCTGATACAGTAAGGCTGTTTAAATATAATTTTTTGTTACATTTTTAACTTGATTTTTATCACATTAAAAAATATTTAAAAAGTTAGGAAGTAAACATATAAAAAATAATTTTGAGACTGATGGCTGTGAAAAAGATATTTGAAAATTATTTTGCCTCTTTCATTTTCACTGATTCTCTAGCACATAATTACTTGTTTTGATGAAAGAATTCTAAATGTAATGAAAGTATGAACATTTAATTAAAATGAGATAATATATGTATAACTTTAAATCCTAAGAAAATTTGATTAAAGATAAAAAGGAGTGATGGAATACTACTAATGATAATACTAATACTAATAATACAATTATTATTATTATTGCTATTGTGAGTGGCAGTAGTGGTGGTGGTAGCAGCAGTATAAAGATATAACATTTAAATAAAAACAAAATTATTCACCTAATATCAGTATACCAATCTATATATATATATGTTACAGTTAATGTGTCCAGCCAGTCATTTGGCCAAATGACTGACAGATTTCCTGATAGGGAATTTTAAATTCAGTCATTATGTCAAGTTTTGTAAAAAAAACTTTTTTCATGTTTTGTTTTTGTTTTGTACTAATCAGCCTGTGTCCTTTGTGAGCAGTTTGTACAAATGTTTATTTTACATCTTATTTGAACTTTGTTGTCTTTGTTTTTTACTAATCAGCCTATGTCCTTAAAGCAACACTAAGATTACACTACTCTGAACATCCAAATCCCTTGGCCTATAAATATTTGGGCCATTATAGTTCAGGTATCAGTTGTCAATATGGAGCTTTCAGTAGAAGATATGTTCCAAAATGAGTTATATGAGTACTTTTTGTTGATAAATGAACTGAAGCATTTAAATGAACAATCATCAGCTAAGTAACACCAAGGTTATTATCTTCTGTCCAAGCATGAGATTCTTCAGTGTGGTGATGTTGAGACGTTGATAAGACATCGCGAATCCAATGATGACCTGATGCAGTATTACGTGCACATCAAAGAGAAATTAGATGTTATCAAATGTGCCCACATTGCCACTGGCCATGGTGGTCGTGATCGAATGGTAAACGAGTTAGGCAAGAAGTATGCCAATGTTACCAGGGATTCTATTGAACCAATGACAAAGGGTGTGGTTGTCTGAGCAATCTTGTCCAAAGAGTTCTCTGCTTGTGGCCAAGTAATCTCATCAATATGCAATTGTTACCACATGGTTCTTTCAAGTGGATTATGGTATATCTTACAAAGTTTGTTGTTATCCGCCCCTGACATCAAAGCGAGCTCATACCAACTCATGGACATATTTCTGCTATTCAGTGTTGTAGAGCAACAACGGTTCCAAATTTACAGCTTAAATCATTTCCAATTTGAAGGAGTTGTGGCCAGAGCTAGTTATGGTGCATGATAAACCATGCCACCCACAGATTCAAGGTTCTGTAGAACATGCGAAATATGACATTAAAGACATGCTTCTTGCGTGGATAAATGAGAATGATACCACTGTTGGTGTTAAATTTGTTCAGTTTCAATGCTGAAATAAAACAGTCACTTTATACAACAGAAACAAGCCGAGGGTGTTGTTAAGAAAAGTTACATGATTATGAAGGATGGTACCATTGGTGATAACGTAGCTGTAAACATTCCATCTGTTTACAGGGGACGAGGTTATCCCAGAAATGTTCTAGGTGTTATATTAGCTGTAGAAAATGGACAATATACCCTTGGTTGCCTTTCTGGTATTCTGAAAGGGAAATATAGTCGACACCAGTTTGATTTATGTCCTCAGAGACTCCTGAGTGGATCTGACATTAACTATGTGTTGCTTCCTCAAGCCAAGAAAAAGGAGTCTCAACACGGTGGTCAGGGTTTCATCAAGTGCAATTGTAATGGACCTAAGAGATGTCGGAGTAAGCGATGTGCTTGTTTCAAAATAAAGTTTTGTGTAATACCAGATGTCACAACAGTATAAATTGTTTAAATAAATGAAGTATGTATTATATGTCACCAATACATTATACTGGTAAGCAATGTGTTTGTTTCAAAAATAATGTTTTGTGTAATAGCAGATGTCACAACAGTATAAATTGTTTAAATAAATGAAGTATGTATTATGTGTCACCAATGCATTATACTGGTAAATTATGTGTTACATGATTTTGATTATTCAGTAGAGATGAAACATAGTTTAGTTATTAGAAAACACCCAAGAAATACCTTTTAGTCGTTTGGCCAAATGACTGAAAATTTTAGACATTTGTATTCCTTTGCAGGAATCTGAAGCTATATCTCTTACAATGAATTTACAGTCATTATTGGATATAAGCCTTAAGGAAAAAGAATCAGATGAACTGTGAGTAAAATATCTAAAACAAAACAAAAAACAACATTTTTTCACCATGTATAATTGTTTTTGTTTTTTCTCAACAGATAAAATATCCTTAAACAAAATCATATCACTGAAAAATAAATCAGTTTCTAGAACTGGTTGTTTTTCTAAATAAATGAAGTATGCTTAATAAATAAATAAATAAATAAATAAGGAAAAAAAAAACAACAACACATAGGCCTAACTTTTTGTTGAAAGGCATTTTGTCAATGAAACAAGTTATAAATAATAATTTATAATGGGATATATTTGGTGCAAAATTCCGAAATCTGAAATTACAGAAATCTTCTTACCTGAAGATATATAGTACATTATTGTTCCAAAATCAGATGATAAGTTGATATAAAGTTATTTAGGAATTGATACACAAACATTTTTTTCATTAGTAATATAGATAAAACTATAGAATTAGAACTGTCAAGAAGTAAATCAGCACACGATGTTTGGTATGAAAGAAGTCATGGACAGTTACATGAAACAAGACCTGGATTTGATCAAGGTCCAGTCCGTGGAACATATCGAGGATTAGGTGGAAGATTGGATCAAGTATTAGACCGAGAAACATATCAAGGAATGGCCCGGCAGAGAGTACGGGAATTACTCCTTGAAAGAAATCAAGGATTTGATCGTGAAAGAGATCCAACATATCTAGAAAGAGATCAAACATTAGGCCATGAAACATATCGAAGATCACCTAGAGAAAACTTTTTGGAATATCTTGGTGAAACAGATCAAAGATTAGGACGTGAAACTCATCAAGTTTTGGGACAAGAGAAAGTTTGGGTACCTCCAAGTGAAACAGATCAAAGATTAGGCCGTGAAACTCATCAAGTTTTGGGACAAGAGAAAGTTTGGGTACCTCCAAGTGAAACAGATCAAAGAGCAGGCCGTGAAACTCATCAAGTTTTAGGACAAGCGAAAATTTGGGTACCTCCAAGTGAAACAGATCAAAGAGCAGGCCGTGAAACTCATCAAGTTTTAGGACAAGCGAAAATTTGGGTACCTCCAAGTGAAACAGATCAAAGAGCAGGCCGTGAAACTCATCAAGTTTTGGGACAAGTGAAACAGATCAAAGAGCAGGCCGTGAAACTCGAGGACAAGAGAAAGTTTGGGTACCTCCAAGTGAAACAGATCAAAGAGCAGGCCGTGAAACTCGAGGACAAGAGAAAGTTTGGGTACCTCCAAGTGAAACAGATCAAAGAGCAGGCCATAAAACATATCGAGAATTAAGCCTGAAAATACCAATGGAAAGAGATCAAAGATTAGCTTATGTAAGGGATGAAAGAGATCAAGGATTAACCCAAAGGACAGATCAAGGATTAACCCGAAGGACAGATCAAGGATTTGTTTTAGAATCAGACTGGGGATTCACACCTGAAACACAATATGTAACAGGAGCAAGACTGAAACAAAAATTCCGTTCCCTGCCTGAAAAACTACCAAAGAATATAGAATACAGCATCACATCAGATAGGTTTGAGAAAGGGGTAACTATCCTACTGTCTTATTAATATAAGAATATTTTCAGTTTCTGAATCTCAATAGTTAACTATCCATGTAGTCGTATTATAATTAGTTGGTTTCCCTGAATGAAAAGTAAATAATCTTTAAAAGATCATTAAATGGAAAAGGTGAATAAATGGCAAATAGTCATGGTGAAATAATAACTTTTATTCGTAATGGATTCATAGATATCTGTTAGTGTTTTTTTTTTTTACATCTTTTCAAATTCTGTGAACAAGAAACCTCAGTATAAAGTCTGATAGTATATTACAGTAACTGTTATAGGATAATGATTATGATATTAATATAACAACTGCAACAACAATTAAGGGACTGTAATACTAGTACTAATAATAACAACAGTTAAAAACAACAATTATGCTGATAATGATTATAAGGATGATGACAATGATAAAATCAACAACAACAAAATAACAATAATAAAGAGTAATTCAAATTGAATAAAATTTTCATTGTCGATTGCATTGTTAATAAATTTTATTCTGATAATATCTCTTTTATAATGATAGGAACAAAGGTTTCCTGCGGGTACCCATGTGATGCCTCCAGCTGACATGATGAAAAGGGATGATTACCAAAGACAGTATGCCTCTCCATCCAGAAAAGAAATGGAATCAAAAACACCAAGAGAAAAGGCTGCGGCAGCTGAAATTACTTTGGTACATCATTATATAAACATAATATGTAACAGGACCAACATTCAACATTGAAACAAAAATAATTTTCCCACCCTGAAAAAGTTCCAACAAATATAGAATATATTTTATATGTGATAATGTGCTAATGTATGTGTAATGTGTGTGCATGCGTGTGTGTGTGTGTGTGTGTGTGTGTGTGTGTGAGAGAGAGAGAGAGAGAGAGAAAGAGACTGTTAAACAGATTCATAGAAAGGCCATTTTTATTTTAATATATCTTTAAAATTAATTTCAGAAATTATTTGAAAACAAATCTTCACCATCTCTCCTAGATAGCGAAACAGATGTCTTTTCAGAAAAAAAGAGTGAAGAAGCTATTTCACAACAGAAAAATGTTGGTATTTATAAAAAAAAAGACCGGGAGGAAGCAGAAATAAAACAGATAACAACACCTTTATTAAGAGTATGTTTCTAGAGCAGTTACTTCAACCAGTAAAACAAAATAATAACATGTCTTCAGTTTGTTTTATCTCACACTAACTCTAACAGTCTCTCTAAATTTTTAAAAGATAAAAGGGAATATACTGAGATCTCTCTCTCTCTCTCTCTCTCTCTCTCTCTCTCTCTCTCTCTCTCTCTCTCTCTCTCTCTAACAAACACACACACACACACTACATAAATATATACAAAATAACTGGTGGCTATCTTAAGATATCAGCTTTTTTCTGTGAAGGTTTGATAGCCAAATTGAAATTCAACAGGTGCAGAATAAATCTGATATCTTAAGACACTAATCAGTTATTTAATTAACCTGCAGTTCCAAATAACACAAAAATTAAATAACTTAACTGTTTATCAACTCACCTCTCTCTAGAGTAGTAGATGCATACATATTCATTTTTTTATTGCCTACATAGAACAAAACAGTTCTTAAATTAATGGGAGGGGGTTGTGATCAAAACGTTTTTTTAATATCTAAACCAGCATCTAAACGAATAAAGAAATAACTGAAAATAAATATGGTTTTCAATCAAAAAGCTATAGTTTTGGTAAAAAAATCCAAAAGATATTGAAATGTATCTTGTCATCCTATCTTGCCATTACGTATGGAGATTGCAGATAAAATATATATATATACTTATTGATATGTTTGAAAAAATAGTTGTGTATATATGTATATGCACATGCATGTATATACTGTTTATTTTAGGAAGTAAGTCTTGAAAAGATAAGATATATGTTAACTCCTGAAGACAGTTCATCAAAAGAAAAAGTCGAAGCAACTTTTGGAGGGAAAAAGGTAAAAATAAGAACATCATTTGAATAATGATCTCAGACAGTCATTCCAGAATATACACACTCCAAAAGTATTTATTTAAGGAAATTAAATTTAACAAATACACACAATTCCAAGTTTTAATTCAACTAATGAGACTTTAGAAAATATTAGATGTTAAGATTACATTCCTAAAACTCTTCTATGGGTGAAAATATTTATTAGAAAATAAGTTGTTAATAGGAAAAAGAAACTGATTAAACGTTTTATTGAGAAAAGAAACAATATGTAAAGATTTCTGTTTTGTTGAATTTCAGTTTCCAGTTTTAACATCCACCACATCTAGAGAAAGTACAGACGAAATGAAATCGGAGATTACAAGGAGTATGTCTGATTCAGTCTCTGAGTTGGAAGATTCAGAATATCAGGTACATTTCAATTTAGGTGTTTCATCTGATATTTTAAAAGCTCATAAACATTTTAAAGTGTAACATAAGCACCATGCAAATAAATATACATGACAGAACCATGCAGTGATTAAAAAAAAATTTTACCTTGCATGGATAACTGATACATCTTAAAAACTGCTAAATTGTTTTAAGAAAGAGAAATATATGTTTAGAAGTGTGTCTTGGTCTAAGAAAAGTAAATCTTATTTATTGCTTTCATTACATTATTATTAGTGTGTGTGTGTGTGTGTGTGTGTGTGTGTGTGTGTGTGTGTGTGTCTACAGGTATGTTTATGTATGTATATGTATATGTTGGGTTTTTAAATTTTATTTTATTTCTTATTTCATTTTATTATATTATTATTATTTTTTATTTTATATATTTTTGTATTATTATTTTCATTAAGGTAGTACACTTATAATTATTGCTGTTCTTGTTTTATTTTTCATTGAAGGAAGATGACAAAATACTCTATGCTATACCAGCTAAACTAAAGAATGAAAATCTACTAAAACTGTCAAAAGCTTTGGAAGAAAAAAAAGTCACAAAAGACCTTTATCAGGTACATATGAATATCCACATGAAGGGAGAAACATAAGAAATATTTGATCTAACACTAGTCTATGGTTATATGACATATATATATCATTAAGTATCACATGGTAATGAATATCTTTATTGAAACAAAAAAAACAGTTAAATATATTCTGCTTACTTCCAATTTTATATTTCATTTGTTTGTTGCCATCCAGTTTTGATTAATAACAAAAGATAACAATAAAAATAGTTTGAAGTTCAAAGATATAGGGGTAGCATCATTTTTCTATAGTTGTGATAGGGTGGACCAGTTTGCTCTAAAGGGTCTTCTAGCATCAGTAACAAGACAACTGTCAATTTTTTACATGCACACACTGATGTTATAACTCAGTCTGTGAAGAAAACAATAGTTGTATTCAGGTATTTTGTAACAGCACTATTTTGTTTCATAATTACTAAGAGATATCCAGAATGCTGAAGAAAGAAATTCCCTCTATCATTACAAAATCATATTGTGTTAATTTAAAAACATGTTCATGTGTTGCAAAATCAATATGATTATTTAGTCATTCTTTCATTTTTATTATTTGTGAAGCTTTGTTTATGATCTTTTTGTTAAAAAATGAAATGTATTAAAAAAAGTTAATTTAAAAAGATTAATTACTAAATTAAAATAGCCACAATCTAATTAATATTTATTTTCTGTTAACATCCAGCTGGCAAAAAGTGTCACCATGGATCCACTGTTAATTACACAGGACCATTTTTTCAGAGCAATAAAAAAATTTATTTCATTCCGATCAGCGAAGATGGGCAAGAAAGTAGGTTCAAAAATGGATGGTGAGCAAAATTGAACATTTTAAATACTTAGTTTAGAATGCCATTTGTAGGAATATATTTTGATCAAAATGTTTTTAAGATTTTGTATGTTATTTGTATGTACTAATATTAGAAATAGTAATTAACAGTGATTATAGGTTAGATATATTGAAAAGCGGGATAATATTGATAATAAGAACAAGTTAAAAAAGGATAAATTATCAGGTAAATAAAAATTTATATAAATTGAAACCAACTAATGTTGTACTACACCATTTCTTGGAACTGAATGTTTTGGGGTTTAAATGTATTTGCACGCATTTATTATTTTTTTAAATTTAATTTTGTAGAAATGACAGACGAGGATAGTACAACCAAAAGTAATGATGAAATGCCAATCCAGATCCTTCATTATTATGAAAGAATGCGTTATCGTATTCGAAATCGTATCTCAACACCAAAAGTAGAATTAGAAAAACTTCAAACTGAAAAACAAGATATGTTCTTAATTATCTGGTCATTGTGAGTAATGATTTATTAACACTTCAATAATTTATGATAAAAAATGTTTTCTTGAAAAGGTAATCTGATTCAAGAGAAAATACAATTTACCCATTTGAGTGTTAAAATGTTTTCTTTTTACAACCAAATGCGAATTTAATTGTATTGTCTTTTTAGTCATGTATGATTCTCTTATGTTTTCTTATTGTTTAAATACCCTTTTTTAATTCCTCCCCACTCTTCTTTGAATAATTATTTACGTGATTTTTGTGATTGTATTTTCATTGTACATACATTTTATATATCTGGTTCTGAACTGAACAAGTTCTTTAGACCAGATGACTTTATAGCATCTAGATAACCCAGCAAAATTAAATAATGCACTACAACAGAGCTACATTGCACATCAGTTGAATGAAGGGAGTAATTTGAATAGGTGAAATTGTAATGACAATCATTTGTATTAATTATTTTGACATATTATATGTTCATTCAGGTTCAAAGAAATGTTTCAAGAACATGGAATCAATCTTAACACGCCAGTTTTGAAAAAAGATAGAAAAGCATGTAAAAGGAAAAAATCATCAGTTTTAGGCTTTGAGTTACCAAAACTATTAGTGGACAGGCGTTCAACAGTTCCTTCAGTGACAGCCATAGCTCCTGATTTTATGGGAATTGTTGGGAAAAAAATTGGAGAGGCAACATGGAAACCTTCTGTAAGACTTCGTTTTATGACTTCAAGTATCATGTAATGCATTGTAAAAACATCAGAAAAATAGTTTGTGTTTTTAGACAATATAAAAAAAAAGGAAATGAAACAAATGATATAATTATAGTACACTATGGATTTTCATATTTCCCAACATTCAGTTACATGTAACTTAATTGCTTTTAAAATTTATATATATATATCTGTATGTGGATTTGTATGCCCTTTTTCCAATCATCTACAGAACTTACTGAATGTTTTGTTATATTTCTAAAAAAAGATTTATAATGAACTGTGGTGTTATTTCAGAACTCCACAGTAAAAATGTCAACAAAATCATCTGTTGTTACTCCAGTGATTTTAACCCTAGATGTTAATTCAAAGAAACTAATAACAAGGTAAGCATTCTTTGTAAACAGAGCCAAACAAAATTACATTTGTCAGGTAGATGAAGACATCTGCACTAAGAAGAAAGGTAAAGATAAAATTTGATAATAAATGTTGAAAACATCCACATACACATACATACGCGCGCACACACACACACACGAACTGAAGGCCAGAAGTCACTTCACCACTTTCAAACCAAAAACATCCTGACACCCAAACAATGTGAGTGAGTGAGCCTTGAGAATAGTACTGTTGGGAACTATCTGTGCCCAAAACACAATAACATTCAACTGCTGCCCTATTGCTGTAATTAACTTGTTGCAACATTAAAGGTGGATGAGGCAGAGATCAGACAGGTAATAACAGACAGATTTATGATAACCAGTACTTGCAAACGTCACATTTCTGATATTACTTACAACTGAAATTTTCCATGTGTTTTAAATGTTGTCCATGTTAAAAGTTTGATTTTGTACTCCACATTACTTTGAGCAACTCTGATCTCAATGTCAGATGATGTATGGTTATCATTTTTAATGTTGATAATGTTTAGTTTTTGGTATTTTCAATACATTTTACATCATAAATACATAATGTTTTTAAACCAGAGTTATTTATAACTATGGTAAAGTTTCTTTTGGCCTTAGGTTATATACACCGTTGAGTATGTGTGCATGCATTTGTGAGCAAAACACTGATATACTACAAACATGCACATCATACCACAGAAACAACCAAATGCAAAATTTCTTAAATATCATATACAGATATTTATTTGGAACACAATTTAGTTGAAATTTAGAAAACAAAAAATAATAATTAATAAAGAATTAAACTAAAAATGTTTACTTTATACCAGATATTTTAACATTTTTCATTTTCTCTTTACACTATGGATTTTCATATTTCCCACTTTCAATTACATGTAACTTAATTAATTGCTTTTAAAATTTATATATATATCTACATCTGTATGTGGATTTGTATGCCCTTTTTCCAATCATCTACAGAACTTACTGAATGATTTGTTATGTTTCTAAAAAAAGATTTATAATGAATTGTGGTGTTATTTCAGAACTCCACAGTAAAAATGTCAACAAAATCATCTGTTGTTACTCCAATGATTTTAACATTTTTCATTTTTCTCTTTGCACATCAGGAAATCATACTTTGACACTTACTACAGAGTTCGACAAGATGCAAGTGCAAAAAAAGGTTTTACTGACCAAAGAAAAATGTTCAAATTAAGAAATCATTAATAATAGTAAACATGTTTTTACTTAATGCCAATTAACATTTCTTTTTTTTTTTTACTGTTACAAAAATCATCAGATGTTTTATTTAATGCCACATGAACTTCATCTTTATAAGGATGTGTGTGTGTGTGTGTGTGTGTGTATTTTCATTTTCAAAATATCACTCATTTTTACTGACTTTTATATTTTACACATTACTTTGATATTATATAACCCTGCAAAATAATTTTTAATTCATCTCCTTTTTATAAATGTATAATTATACCCAAAAGCTAGTTTTAAATTTTACATCAATGTATCAACATTGCACTGTTTGCATGATTTTCAACAGAAATATTTGTTATATATTTTGAATGATATACTGCTACGAATAAACAATAAAGGAATATAATCCTTCAGAAGTTTTCTTTCTTGTTGTGTTTATGTAAAACATTTAATACTTCACGATGTGTAGATGACCACAAACCAGATCAGTTCTAAAATAAGAAATGAATCAATTAAAGGTTAATGACACCCCAGCATGAAAAATATGTGGGCTGTCGAGTGTAAAGCTGTGGTAATGAAAAAAACTGAATAAAAATTCAACAGTTAAATTAAAACACAGTGTAAAGAACTGTGCAAAAATACAAATAAGTTTAAAATTTACAGTAAAGTGCAGTATCATGTTCAAGGTGTCAAGTAAAGTATGGATGGAAATGAAAGGATTCCATCACATTTTGTGGTCTAAATATTCTTTTAGTTTCTCTCAGATGGTTACAGTCCAACGAAATGTGGTATACCATCAGAGTACTAAAATAAGGAAACCCTAGTGTTACCCATCTGAATCTGAAGTTAAATTTACAAGAGCAAGTTACTTGCTTGTTGTAATAATCCGTTCTCTTGAGGTGACGTCTTTTGAAGTTACATTTAAACAAATATAATAAATTATTTAAACAATGTTTTTTATTTTTTACCTTTATTTTCTCTTTCAGGAGCACATGTATGTTCTTGCACCTAATCATGCATGCCTACATTAACTAACAGTCTGATGTTATCTATCCATCTTGTGGTGGTGCGCACATGCACACACACAGGCACACACATGCACATGCACACACACTAGTGAGATCATATTACATTCAAAAGCTACCAATTGAGAGGAAAAAAAAGATTGTGTGTGTGTTTATATATAAGAAGGAAAAACCACACCATTGATATACATGTATGTATATATATATATAGATATATATGCTTTATTTTGACCATGAGTACAAAACATAAGTATGAAAACCTTTTTCATGCAGTTCTGCATTGGAAGAACAAATACTTTAATAAAATTATTTTATACTTTTGATTATAGTGGAAGCAATGATAACACAAAAACATGCCACATGAATATTCCAATAATATGTACAAAATTAACAATGTTAATATGTTCCAGCATATAATGGGACTGCCATTTTAAGAGACCCATGTTTTAATGTTTTTCAAACAACTATATCTCTCAATTAAATAAAATTTTATACAGAGTGATAAGTAGAAGTAACAAATTACATACTTGACTAATTATTTAAACCTTGAACTTTTGTACCTTAAATCATTATTAACATGCAATATCAAAATGCCAGTTAAAATGCTAACCATAGAATTACTGAGGTAGTCAATTAAAAGTCTTAATACTGCACAAAAACAAACTGAGGGTAATGATGAAGAGTAACGATGTATTTTAAAAACTTAAATAACATCTGTATCAAATCTGTGTTCATATGCTAATTTTATTTACAAAATGGAAATTAAAGTACTTTTGTCCGGTATTAAATGCTTTTAAATTACAATAATTATTACAGTAGCAGTTGTCTGTCTGCAGTAAATAATATTTTACTGTACAGTGTCAAGTATAGTAAATACAAGCGATATGCAGAATAAAACATACATAAGTAAATATTCTTTGTGTGATCATTGGACTAGAGTGGAATCTATCTGTGAATACGTATTTAAAGCACAAACCACAATTCTCTACTCTAATTTATAAACAACTGGAATAATGGTATATCATAATGATGTACATGTTATTGTATAAAATATATTTCAGATTAGGTGTGTGTGTGTGTGTGTGTGTGTGTGTGTGTGTGTGTGATCTCTATTAGCCAGGATTAATAATTTGGTCTTATTATTTTTATTTTTAATAAAGAATATTTACTTTATTAGTAACTGAAGCATTTGTGACCTTATCTTTCATATTTTTATACAATTTAGAATAATACAGTGAAAATAAAATTAACATGATGCTATAAACATTTTTAAACAATATGTATATACCATAATTTATTAACTAGAAAATAATGTTTTAGTAAATTATTTCCCTTTGCTTAGAAGTATTTTTTTCCCAATTTTTTTTTTTTTTTTTTAAATCATTTAATAATAATGAAAGAACATTCAATGGCCTCAAAAATATCGATTAATTTCAGATGAAAACAGGAAAAACAGAATATTGTATGTGTAGTTGAACAGTGAATTAAAAGCTCAGAATAAAAAACAAGAAACTGATATTTAATTTAAAAAAATACAATTACTTAAAATATATTTAAAAATAAAAGCCGATATTATTCCAATTAAGAGTGAAAAATAATACAATTTCATTTAAATAAGGTATAGAATCATCAAATTAAAAAAGCTCAAATAATTATGACTGTCATTCCCATTGTCGTAATTAGGTAAAAAGCGATTTATTTTTTATTTTTAACATTATTTTTAAATTCTCTACATTTAAAATACAATTTCTGTTATTATTTCAATCAAACTCGTTAAGTCCGTTTATACAAAAATTGAACAAAATGGAACATAATGGAACAAAATGTCAACTTCTGTGCCTATTTATTCTTGTGCCACGTTCCGCACATGCGTACTTATGTTATAAGGAGTCGGAACTCTTTTGTCTGATTTTCTGCCTTCTAATTCAGGTAATTTTATCCTATGGCAGAACCTTCATGTATATAGTTCTAGAGACATCTGCCCTAATGACCTACAATTAGATCATAGTCTCCTCTCGGAACGAGAATCTTCTGTATAAGAGCACCAGCAGCATCCATCATCCTGCTCTTCTCAGAAAATTAGTATCCTGCAAATTGAAATGATAATATTATTGTTAGAAAAATGTACCAATACATAATCGTCTTTTAACAAAATTAACAATACGTTATTTATAACAGCATTATTTATTTATTTATTTATTTATTTATTTATTATTACTATTATTATATTATTTTTTTTTTTTTTTTTAACTGGTGTCATATTTTAAGGGTGTCTGAATGGTATCTTTATCAAAGCCAGTAAAATATGCAGCAAAATTATAATGTAAAAGCTATAAAATAAATTTCGTCGCTATATTCAGCAATGAGTGTTCTGAACAGATTTTCACTAAACGATTACAAACTGATAAACCTGCTATTTGTAGCAATAATGTCTTGTTTAGACCGTCACATTTAAAAAAATAAATATTTCGATAAATATTATGTGCATTTAATAACTTTGAATATGCATCGCAGCAGAAACTTTTGGGTTGAACATTCCTTTAAGGATTTGTTAAAGCAATAAACTAACTGTACTGAATGTAACATACATTTAAGCACAGTTCTTTATCATAATGCCTATTCAGACGATATACGCCATATGCAAAGTTTATTCACTCGCAGTTAAAAATATATATATATATATATATATATATATATAAATTCCTTTATTATATTAATATTTCTTAAATGATTATTTAATTTGTTATTATTATTATCCTTTTTTTAAAAAAATATTATTGTATTACTTTTTTTTTTTTTTTTTTTTATGAACGAGATCACTTAACCTCAGAAGACAAAGCACTTTCTTGCTAAGAGCGCGTGGAACAATATATACGATTAACAATAATAAATCAAACGTGTTTCAGTTCAGTCCTTTTCTTGTTACTTGCACTATTTGTTTTCTTTCTTTCCTGTTTTTTTTTTTTTTTTTTTTTTTATTTTTTTTTTTTTTTTTTTTGTAACTGGTTACGCGTTCATTAAGTATTTATTTTTAAACCGTTTCCGACACGGCTACCGTAGGAGTTTCTTTCAGAAACAGCTAACTGAATAATCTACGTTTTCCTTTGAAGAAGTACCTTATATTCTTATATATGTATTTATTATTTGTTTTTCATTCTGGTTTCATTTGTACAGACATGTTCTATAAAAGCAATTCTTTTATATTTTATAATATGGCCCTTTAAAAAAAAAAAGAACAAAAAGGCCACAAAATCTACAATTCTATATAAAAAAAATAAAAAAATAAAATCTTTTTTTTTTTTCTTTTTTTGTATGTTGTTCGTATTTTCTAATCATTCGAAATAAAAATAAAGTACAAAACAACAAATTAAAAAGAATGACAAAATAACGCACTTAAATATAAATTATATACATATGTACATATAACAATGACTGTCACTAACTTGGATGCCAAACGATACGACTTTACGCTCCTGCTTATAGCATCACAGTTTAAAACATCTAAATTGTAACAATTTTCATTATATTGTTACGAGATTTGTAGATATTCTTGTTCGTAACAACGCCCTTTAAGACTATGCCACAGGAACAGAACAACGTAACTAACTGACCTAGATAATTTGTCTTTGGCCATTTTAGTAGTTATGTAGATGTGCAACGAGGCATTTCTCTTAGCTGAAATACGACCAACAGAGAGAGAGAGAGAGAGAGAGAGAGAGAGAGAGAGAGAGAGAGAGAGAGAGATTTTTAAAAATTACGAAAAGAACCACACCCAGTTTCTGGTTAATTGCAAACCAGATGAATTTATCTCCCTTAGTAGATGGCTTTAATGGTAATCAAGAAAACTACGATGGATAATGTTAAATACATCCCTAAAAGCTACGTTTTTGATAGGTCAGGTGATACTGTGACTTACAAATATTTGAAATACTTGTATATGCAACCTCTTGTGTTTACTATATAACGAGTTCAGTCATGCGCAGAAGAATATATTCGCCTATATCCATGACAGTTAAAATTACTACCGGATTTTATCACCTTTACAGAGAAGGTAAATATTTGTCGATGTAGGGATAGGTAAATGCCACGAACCTCTGTCAACGTTTTTACGATATGATATTAATGGTTTTGTTACAAAAGGAACAACGAACTGAAATCTATATGTACAAAAGGGATTGAAAAAACAACAAAAAAGAAACAATAATAAAAAAAAAATACTGCGTATTTATCTAGTACTGGGTATGTTATTTACCACGGCAAACTCACAATAAAGTTAACAGCTTTTTTTTTCTTTCTTTCTTCATTATTTATATATTTATTTATTTGTTTGATTATTATTATTATTATTATTATTATTATTATTATTATTATTAGAATGTCACTATTACAGTGAATAAAATAGATAATCAAAAGAAATAATAATAATAATAATAATAATAATAATAATAATAAAACCCCAAAATACAGCGAAATCGGTATCATTCCTTTTTTTTTCTCAGCTGTCCAATCACACAAATACAGACATCTATTCATCACAGAAGCAGACAGTAACTGGCTTAATTAAATCAGATAATTTTTGACAGCTGTTATAAACTGTTTTCCGTATTTTTTCTTACCTGCAAAACCTGATTCTGGTGTGGGAGATGTTGGTGGGCTTTCCACTGTTTCGTCGTCAGAAAGGTAGTGGTCCAGAAATTGAAAAGCTTCAGCTGTTATGTTTTTACCTAGAAGTAATAATAATAATAATAACAACAACAACAACAACAAATACAACATAAAACAAAATATATCACGAAGAAGAGATAATTGTGATAAATAAAGATGTTCATTACATATATCGAATGATAACCGACACTCACAAAAATATCGGTATAAAAAAAAAAAAAAAAAAAAAAAGACAGGATCTAGAAACTAGATAACAAAGCAATTTAATATAGCTGCTATGACAAGTTTTATTGCATTCTTTTATTCACCAGATTGGAAGATAACAAGTTCAAATTGTGTAGATTTCTCTCCCCTCTTTCTTTTTTATTTATTTATTTATTTTTATTTTTGTTTTATACATTACTAAAACTTAATAACGTTTTTATTTACATTTTTTATTTCAACTGCTTAATTTCGTTTCCCTGAATATTAATGAACTCCCGCCTCGACTTGCATTTATTCATACCCCCTTTTAATGCATATCGCTGCCTCAAAAGATTGAAATCATGACTCAAGGTAAATGTTGCATATTTTATTGCTTAAATGTATTGTATTATAGACATAGTTGTCTCATGGACTGTCTGCCAGCTTCGACATGACTATTATTTATTATTATTAACATCTTTTCCTTTTGTCAAAAACATAATTTCTTAAATAAATTAATTTTTGGTTTAAAGGGGTGTCAATCAATATAAAACAACAATTTGAAAGAAAATTTTAAAATAAAATTAATGGTAAAAGAAAAGTAAAAACAAAGAAAAAAGAACATCTTGCAAACATCAATATAAATTAATTTGGTTTAGCAACACAATTTAATGAACATTTTCATTTTGAATCAAGTTAAGAGTGATAATAAAATAATAAAATTATTATTAATAATAATAACAATAATAATAATAATAATAATAATAATAATAATAAATAATAATAAATAAATAAGTAAATAAATAAATAAATAAATAATAAAAGTAAAACAGACAAAAGGTTGAAGGTGCCCACCCAAAAAATCAATTTTATTCAATAACTGATTCGTGTTTGTCTAGTATCACTGAGCAGGAACAATAGCGGGTGTGGCGAGCTCGGACCAAAGGATTGTCTCGTATTTCCATCTTCATTACATCGAACTTTTATATGAACAAAATTCAGTGGTCACATGGGATAAGGAACAATTCATGCGATATAATCGTTAATAGATGCATCCGTGCGTGTCGTCCGGTGTAACACGTTGATATGTCGTGTGTTATTACTTCGCACTATACATATCTATGCTGATTTCACAATGTCATCGTCGTATTTTCATCTAAAACTGATCTATGTGAATGATAAATCTGTTTACAATGATCTATATTTAGCTGGCAATCATATTGACTTTATGAATGATTGTTTCAGTGGGGATAAATATAATTAAAAACCTATTAAACAGTTTATTTATAAGACAAAAAAAGAAGAAAAAAAAGGACCTAAAAATATCCTTCCGGTCCGATCAGTTATCTAGAATGTGAATTACTGCTATTGGCCACGAATCCACTTTAAAAATTACTTCCCTGTTATAGAATGTCTGTTGAGCCTAGTTGCTGGGTCCACTAACTGAAGATTATAATAGCAAAAGCTTCTCATGTTTTCTGATGTTTTCTAAATCACAAATATCGGTTCATCTGCCCATGGCTGTGTGGTTGATTATCGAATGAATTTAACATATTCAGCTTTTGATGTAATGTATTGATAACAACGGAAATATATCATAAGAAAGAACGTAACAGACAGAAAAAGAAAATCACAAAGACAGACTATGGGTACATACATTTATGAATTGACGGATTTCATATAAATATATTAATACTGAATTTACTGCAATTTACCTTTTACTCCAAGGTCATCATGACTTTCTTGTGATTGCAATTCTTTGAGTTTGTCAGCCTCTCCGACAGATTCCCCAGTGTCTGCATTGCGACTCGTCGAAGCAGTTAGTAACTTAGACTCTTTGATTATCTCTTCTGGTTCTGAATACAAAGGCTCCACTGGAAGACTCTTAACTTTGGTTGCGTCTTTAGATTTTTTCATTTCTTTATCACCTGTTTTTTCAAGAATCATTTCTTCCATTCTTTTGACGATTGGATTTTCCTCGTAGCCGTCAGGCTTGTCGTTGCTGCTTTTAGCAGGAACTGCGTATACAGAACCTTCGTAAACGTAATGCTGCACCTTAATATCTTCCTCATCCTCTACGACGTATTTTTCATCATCGGTTTTGTTAATAATTGGTCTTTGTTCTTTTTTTTCTTGCAGCTTCATGCTGTCCGTTGCCACCCGTGTTTCCAAAGCGGCAACAGCAGAAAGGACTTCACCTTTTTGGTGATGTCTGCCGCTGTCGTTTTTTGATTGACTCGGAACCGATTCCACTTTTTCAGAAGTAGGAGAACCACAGAAAGCCGGGTTATCAAAGCCAGCATTGGAGAGTGACTCTTTGGAAACTGCCTTCGGTCTAACAGACACGTCTACAGGTCGTTCAACAGACGTCGATTTTTCTTGTTGGACACGATGTTTCTGAAGATGTTCGTGAGAATGATGTCTTTCGGAATATCTGGACTGATGTCTGCTCTCGGAATGTCTGTCTGAATATCTCTCGGAATGTCTGTCTGGATTTCTCTCTGAATACTTGTCCGTGTATTTGTCTGAGGGTCTATCAGGAACGTGGTGCCTCGAACGATGATGTTTGTCTGCACCAATGTCGCTTTGTGATCTTTTAAGTTTCTTGCCATCTCTGCGATGTCTATCAGCTGAATCTCTTTCCAGAAGTCGAGAGCGAGAATGATTTAGATCTAAGTTAGAAAGTGTTTTAAAATTATATCAATATCGATATGAAATTATAATTTCTGATACTGTTTAAACTGATTTTTTTATTATTCAACTATAAATTTATATAAAACATTTTTTCATCATCATCATCATTATTATTATTATTATTATTATTATTATTATTATTATTATTATTATGTATATTCCTTTAACAATACGTTCCTCGCTTAGATTACCTTGCCAAGAAATCAACATGCCTATATATTCGCATATTTATGTACATTTTAATGAAACATACCTCCATATTCATAGACATTCATAAATCCGGATGAGCCAGAGGGTATAACCTCATAAACCGGTGCAAGCTGCTGACTGTGGTAGAATCTCACGTTGTTCTGGTATACTGGGTGACCTTAAGAAGAAAAAACAATTGTGAGAGCATATATACAAAGAAATTACAGCAACAATAACAAAATAATAATACCTTGTACAGTTTTGTAATATTAAAAACAATTGTGATTAACGCGAGTAGAAAATTCTATACAAATTTTTCACTTTTTTATAATTATATAATCTAATATTACCTGTGGAATAAAATAATAAAGATATCTTTAATTTTAAACACCTTATTCACTAACAGAATACAAGTTCGATATTCGGATCGTCAGAATGATAAATGAACCATTATGAGCTGGACAATGCTATTATTTTATCTAGATAGAGACAAAAGCATACGTATTATGGTTATTACAGAAAATATTTATAATTATAGAAATTAAATTAAAGTTGATGTTTCTTTTAATATGATTCTATTGTCCCACCTGACAATAAATAAATGTTTTCCTTTTAACAATCTGAGGTCCACGGGTACCCTGTATAGATTTTAAATTTAAAATAAAAAAATAAAAAATAAAATAAAATAAAATAAATAAATAAAATCAGTAATAATCAAACACCTGTCCGTTTCGAGTGTTAGATCTATTTCCACTCTTAAGCTACTGCTTGTCCGATTTCGCAATCGGAATTTGTCGTCTTGGACGGCTAAGCAGTGTTAACATCGGATGTCGTTTCATTCTGCCAGCATTTGCAAGTTGCTGATCCCAAGTCGAAGTTTGGCCAAATGTTTGTACCGGTTTTAACAAACTCGCCAGATTCAATATCGACTTAAATGTTGTTGTTTTTTTGGAAGCCTATTTAAACTTTAAAAATCGAATAGGTCGAATTTTTGTTCGTTTGAACCGATTTTATTTTTTAATGACAACAACGAAATTTTACAAACCTGGTACAGTCCTATCTGGCATTGCCCTCTGTGCACCAATCTGATCCACCCGAAAAGCAGATCCTGGACGCCCATAGTAATATCCCGCGGGTGGTGGTGGGGTGTACACACCTGGTGCATCCACCCATAATCCATTGCTGCTGACCTTTGGCAGTCCTCTCGGATCTATCTGACTAAGTGTGGATTGATGGGATTGCCGACCAGAGTCTGATGGCGATAAACTGTGAAATGTTTTCTTTTCTCTACTCCTCGATTTTCTTTTAGATCTGAAAACAGAGTTGGCTGCGTATAAAAACTGTGTAGTAAAAAGCAAAGAGCACGTAAATCAATATCTATGTGCATCGTTTCTTTATTCTCAAGTACCACTATTTCTAAATGCATTTCTCGCCACCTTTCCATTTCTGTTTCTCTTTACTCTCTCTCATTCTATCCCTTCTCTCTCTTTCACCATATCTTTCCCTCACACACTTTCTCGACGTCTATAGGCATTCACCATTGATTTTCTGAATGAATAAAATTCCAATTTAATAATATTAAAAATTACGCTCTATTTCCTGTCCTCTAATGATTTTACTAGTTAAGTAATAAATCTAATTTGTCAAGCTTGAATTGTTCCAATTAGAATGGTTTATTAAATATAAATGTGCTTTGTGTTTATATTAGGATAAAGTTAGTGTAATGGTTTATCAATCACGAATTTTATTTTTAGTGTGATATAGAATTTTAAATATTTGGAGTTGTAAATTATTTAAATTGGAGTTATTTGTCATTTAAAACCTTTAGTTCCAATCAGTTCTGTTTTATTATTATTTAGATGACAACTCTGATGTAATTGATATAATTGTTATTTTAAAACAAAGTCAGTATTTACTCCTGTAGTACAGTAACACAGATTTGTTTCAAGGAATGTTTTATATATGTATCTTCACGAAGATAGGAAAGTCCGTGCCATAGTCTTTAACAAATCAGTGGTGAGATGCTGTTGTAATGAGAAATCATCGCTACTTAGGAGGTCAGTAGCTCAGTTATGATCTCTCATCACCGAGAAACCTCTTCTACATTACAATATATAAAAATAAAAAACATGTTGTATCTATTTATAACCCCAATATTAGTATATTCGTCATCGTCTATACCGTTATCACCGTTATTGTCAACTTCAGCACCATCGTAATAGTCAAGTAAATATCAACGCCATCACCATTGGCATCGTTATATGACGACACATTAATTCCGAAAATAATTGTTATCAGAAAAGTGTACTTACCCACAAGAAATGTAAATGATGCAGGCAATAATCGCTACGAGCAAAACTCCCCCGGCAACGCAGCCACCGATGATAGCAGCTAATTCCGTGTCCACCGCCATTACTCAGTTACCTGCGCAACAAAAAGACAGCTGTGTGAATACATCTGATCATTTGTCATTCATTTATAATTGATTTCGCTGTGCTGGGAAAAAGCCCGCAGGACAGAATAGCGAAAAGTCTCACAAGAAAACATGTAATAATAATAATAATAATAATAGTAATAGTAATAGTAATAGTAATAATAATAATAATAATAATAATAATAATAATAATAATAATAAAAAATAATAATAAGTAATAAAATATTCGGGAACAAGTGTAAGCCAATTAAGTTAATTAATACAAATAAAAACAGACCTATTATTATTTACTGACATTTTTCTAAGCTCAGTAAAATAAATTTTAAGAACGATGAAGAAAAGAAAAAGAAAGAAAAATTATAGAGAGAAAAAGAAGCAAGAAAATGAATTTTAAAAAAGAAACAAAATATTTTTTCCTAAACATAAATAACCCGTTTTATAAAGTATATACATCTACAAATTATGTAAAACATGCTATTCACATTTAAGAACAATCGACTGTGTAATAACTGTGTACAAGGAAATTTTAACTACATGAGGACATTTCTGGACAAAAAGCTTTTATCAAAAAAGTCTTTAAAAACATTGCTTAGTTCAAAATGTTCAGAATAATTTTTCAGAAATTGCTGAATTTTTAGAAAGGCCATCCCAGTTTTCTGAAAACGGAATTTTCTTAATAAAGAACGAATTATAAAACTTCAATAATATAAAATTTACTCGTACATTCATTAACTACATATATAGGCCTACGCAGCGCATGAAGAATTTCAGCCACGTTAAAGGTAATTTATTCTCTGTTTCTAGGATATTGGTCAGTTTAATTATAATGGTAGCAGTAATAATGATGGTGGCATTAGTAACAGTAGTAGTTGTTGAATAATAGAAATAGTAATTATAGATATGAAGATAAACATTATTGTTGCCGATGTAGACGTAACAGTATTGCGAGTAATATTGAAGTAGCGTAGTTTTGGTACTAGTGCAGTAATACCAGGAGTTATCACAACAGTATTAGTGATTGTATAGCGAGAAGTAGTAGTAGTAGTAGTAATAGTAGTAGTAGTAGTAGTAGTAGTAGTAGTAGTAGTAGTAGCAGCAGTAGCAGCAGCAGCAGCAGCAGTATTAGTATAATTGTTGAAAAAAATTACTTTCCCATCCTAACCTCCAAAAACATTACAAGTTACCTATATCAGATGCAGTTAGGAGCAGTTTGGTTCAGTTTTTAACAGATATCCAATAGGAACAACACCAGTTATCCTAGCATAGCAGTGTCTAACGGCAGTTTTTTTTAGTAATATTATACAACCGTCCACTTTAACTTTCAGGTTCGACTGTAGCCTCGGTCGATTCGTTATTTTATGCCCTTTTCCACAAACGTGTCAGTGGCTCAGTTATCCAGGGTGGCCCAAGCAGGAAGCCATAGTACGATTCATTACCGCGACAAGTCTAAATAATTACAGATATAATGGACACCCGGTAGTCAGATTGTGTTTATCAGTTGGTGCATGTAGGAGGTTGTATTTCATCCGTATATCAAATAACACTTTACTGTCCGGCAGTATCTCGTTACGACATATGAGGTAATAAGTAAAAATGTTAAGAATGTGACGTAGTGTGGTGTTCAGTTAAAACTAGGTGTGTCATTTGATCCTGATCCATTGCAGGAAAACAACTATTCTTTTCAGTAAGATATTTATTGTTGTGTATGTTACAGTGTCAAAAAAAGAAAAAAAAAAAAAAGATAATTTAAAGATTGTTAAAACTGTATGAATGTCTGTATACATGCCTAGTGTGTGTGTGTATAAGTGTGTATGTGTGTGTTGTGTGTGTATATGTGAGTGAGTGTGTGTGTATGACTGTATGTATGAACGTACAAATGTATCAGTAGGCTTAATTTAGATTTTCTTTAAAATTATTTTTATTTAACGATTCCAAATAGCAAGAGAAATTGTTTTTAAATAAATGAACCAAATATTTTATTTGACAGTTGTAGAATAGTAAAATAATAATAACAAGTTATAATTGCATCCGTGAATCACGACTGGTATTCATTTGTGTGGGATGATGCAGTGTGAAACATCTCTCAGTCGGATTGGCGACAATGGTTTTGAGAAGTAATCATAATAAAAATATACATGTTTGACACTTAATAACCGTTAATAATAGAACACGCAGGTGACGTTACATATTCATTTTCAGTAAGTGCATATAAAGGGTTGTTTAAAAAGTTTATTCAGAAAAAAAAACGAAAAAAAAAACTGTCATGAAAGAGAAAAACGAATATATTGTCTTGCTAAAAACTGATTTTGTCGATATATATTTAAATACTTGTACAAAACATTTCTTTGTTATTCCACCCACCTCGACTACCACTAAAAATGTTATCAACTAGGTCTCCTAGGGTTCAGAATCACTGACGATTCATCATATGCGCATTTTAATAAAATATGTCTAAATGTGTATTTTCCCGAAGCAACGTTATTATTATTATTATTATTATTGTTGTTTTTTTTTTTCATAACTTAAAATGGATAGCAGAATACATATTGCAAGATGGATAAAAAAAATGAAACTTTCATGAATGTATTTCCAGAAAGTGAAATATTTTTAAAGCAAATGTTCTTTATTAATATTAAAAACCTCAGTTTGCTGTATACCACAATATTTTCTTTGTTGCTGGGAAAGAAATGTTTTAACCTTTAGGCTATTCTTTCAGTTCTTACAATACCTGCACTTAGGATTCCTCAAACAGTATTTAACATAAACTCACGTGTATACATTTTCTGCTTGAACGGATTTAAAGTAACCGACAAAGCCAGAAGTTTGTTAGTGTAAGATTTAGAGCAATTGTGTCAACAATATATGCAACCTGGGTTAAATCAAGAGACCAGAGAGAGTTACGAGTATACACTCGATGATAGCAGTAAAATCTTGTCCAAATCATGCTACATTCTTTAACATAAACAGTAAAAGATAGTTTGGTAGTAACATAAAATTATCTTCAACAGACAAACTAGTAAGAAACAAAGGTGACAAACGAGAAAATTTGGCTCTTATTCTTGCTTTGTGTTAATAGTTTTACGTCGTTGTTACCATTAATGTTATCCACTACATTAATTAGAATTATTTTAGCAGATGATGTTTTTATCAGAAGAACTAAGTTAGGGCAACAGAAAATACAGCAACTAATACTATTTCTACAACGATATTCATCGGTTTACTTTTCAAACTCATTATTTTATCATTTGTACATTACTTGGTCTGGTATTTAAAACTAATTAGTTCTGGGGTTAATTTTCAAGAAAAAAATATCTCATACGCCATCTCTTTTCATAGGATTACAAACATTTGTTCAAACACTGTTTTAACAGCTGTGAAGTCAGAGACTTGTTTGCTTTTTGTCTCTGTCAATGCAACGTGAATCTTCTCTGATGAAGAGAAGAATTTGACCTTTGGATATAATAGGTCAACAGATGCTGCATATTTGGAAAGACAAAGGATGAAACAGGAATGCATGGCTGGGAATCATTTCTCAGAACACCGAAGAAGAAGAAAACGTTTACCTCTGGCAATTTTTTAAAAGTAAACTTACCCCCACCATGTTGTGTTCAGTTATTTGAGTTACACTTTTATCATAATAATGGAGAAATTATATCAAGTTCAAAAAGCAATAATCATAATAATAGCACGTAGCAATATTAGTTCAGTTATTTATGAACAACTGATAATAAACAGATATCGGTATAATCAGAATATGTAAATTCCACAAACAACAATTTACCCTACGTTGGCAAATAAAAAAAAAAAAAAAAAAACCCCATTATTTAATGAACTATCTTAACAGTTTTAAAGAAGAAAAAATAAACGTACTATGTATGTAAGAAAATAATTATATTATCAAATATTTTCACACATTCAAACAAAGAGTTTTAAAAACAGTATAATCGTTGGAGTTGATAAGACTCCAAGGCTAACATTTAACATGCACGAAATCCTGTTCAGCTTGGTCAAATCTGGACTTTTTTTCCTTTGCTAAAACCCGACCAGTCTGCTTTGACTGTCAGGATATTTGTCAAACTTCGTGATGCGAGGATAAACTCGACTTTGGCGTTTTCACAATCCGATTCTTCAGTAATCGGATTCCACACAAACAGGAATTTCAAGGCTTTTGGCTTGGCGTCATTATCCCCTACCGTCATTATACTGGAAAAACACGTTGCCTTACAGAAATAAATTAGAGTCGCATAATATCATTAGGACACAAAAATAGACCAGAAGGCCGTTAATAATGATATTAACGATACACTGTGTGGGTTTTTTTAAAAATGAAAATAAACAATAAATAAACATACATATTATTCAAAAATAAATAAAATAATAAATATAACAGAATAAAATATATATATAAATATAAAAAACAAAAATAAAAATATAAAAACAGCTATATCCATTGCTAAAACTTACTAATCGATTATTAGTGTTTTTGCTCCTGAATCCTACTGGAACCTGTGCAACTCTTGACTTAGGTAAAGAGATTTAGTAAAGAGTCAGTTATTAAATATTATAAACGTTTTTTGAAAATACATTTTATTCTAATGAAAACGTTTTAAAATACATATTATTCTAATAACAGATTTTATGACAAATGTTTTCAACACTGTTTTTAAATGACTGTTAAAAGACCTTGTTTTGAATATGTTAGAATACATTGTCGTAAAATATTATTACGCTCATGATCAATCGCTGGTGCTTCCACTGAGTTTTCCCTTTCGGCAAATGTGCCACAGAATGTAGTATGTACTTTCCTATCACTGAGAAAATATATACAGGTTGGGAGAATCATTTATACTAAATGCGTGGGAACGGAAATGTTTCGGATTTCGGAATATTCGAATTTTAGAATAGAAGCAGATAGCATGAGAATAGAATCTACGTCTAAATATGAATTCCATTTATTTTTCGTATTCAGCTTACACAAATAATCGGCAGGATTTCTTAAAATAATATTTTTAATAATTTTATACATAAAATGCGGTTTGTATACGCAAAGAAGTTCGAAAATTCTAAGACATTATTATTTCTGTTGCTCGGAAAAAGATTCGAATTTTGGAATTTCGAATTTCGGATCCTCAACCCGTTCACAATTCTTCCACGTCAGTTGATAAGTACGGCAATGCAGGTACCGAAGCGATTGTTTTTAAATTTTTATGTTACTGTTATGCAAATTGCTTTAGATACGACGCAGCAAAATGTTTAGATTAAATGTGTTAAAGCGTTGTAAAACATTAAATCAATTGTTGTGTGTTGGAATGATGAAAATTGCACTTTTACTGAAAGAATTCTCAATATTGGAGACAAATGTCGCTCGACACAGCCTACTTTGTTTTAATGTAACGATTACCAAGCCAAGATCTGATCACACTGTTTAGTCTCAGACCTCAGTTTGTTCCGATTTTGGCGAGCACATGGAAAAGTTATATTTGAATCTCCATTTGCAAATAGGACCGACACAAACAAAGAAACAACCTAAAAAAAGGCAACGATCGATGACACACTGAACTTTTGGAACAAACTGAGTGTGTATTTTATTAATGATTATTAAATGTTTATACCTTATATTTCCAGTTATCTACATATTTATGAGATGCACTTATACACACATACGCAGACCACCCCATACACACAGACTAGAATATATATCACTGCTTATTTCTATTCACTTACTCCTATTATCGCCATCTAAACAAATCATACTTCAGCTCATTTTAGACTGTTTTAACTCGCTTTATAATTATATTTTACAATTTCTATTATTTTTTGGTTATTTGACTCTGTTGCTGCTTCCGTTGTTACTTTTACTACAAGGACATTCTAACAGTATCTGCAATTGCCGACATAACCGATAATATTTCTGCCGCTATTACAGCTACTAGTAATGAGTAATATAATTACTACTATCAAAAAACCAGCATTATCACCGCTACTGCTACTGCTACTATTACTACTGCTGCAATTATTTCTACTATTGCTACTACCTCTCTGCTGGGGCTACTACTGCCATTGCTACTATTAGATCTACAGCTGCCGCTTCTTTCATTATTACTTATTATTAGGCAGGGCAATTATTCTGCTGCTGTTGAACTACTGCAAATACTACTACTATTACTACTACTACTACTACTACTACTACTACTACTACTACTACTACTACTACTACTACTACTACTACTACCTGTTACAATTACTGGTATACTACTACCGCTACCACTATTATTACTGCAACTACAGCTACTGCTGTCATCAAAAAAAGAAACACTTATTATTTCTATTATCGCCACGAACAAATTTAATACACAACCAGTCTTACAATAAATTATGGATGGTAAAAATAAGATGGAAAACAAATTAAAAGGGAAAAGCTAATTATTAAAGTTTGCTCGCCCCTGACCACCGTGGTGTGTATATTTACATCGGCCTGTTGAGATACAGGTTAGTTTGACGTCCATTCATCAACACTTTGAAGTTGTGTGGCCTGAAGGCAAGGTGTTGATGAATGGACGTCAAACTAACCTCTATCTTATCACTTGTTTATGTCCACTTACACACAGTGCGAGATATCGCTAGATGAATTACCGTATGTTTGCAAACTGTGTGGAGAAACATCTCTCTCATCTGTGGCAAGCACGGACGGTCAAGTTTAGAAACAGACACCCCAGTCTTTACAGTCTCTTAGATGTTTAGATATGAAATACTGATCATTTCTAAATACAAATCCGAGATAAATTTTGAAATTTTATTTTTACTGAATGAGAAAGAGCGACAGTGTGTGTATGTATGTATATGTACATGTGTCTGCGTGAGTGTGCGTGTGCGTCTGTATGTGTGTGCGTGTATGTGCGTGTATGTGTGTGTGTGAGAGAGAGAGAGAGAGAGAGAGAGAGAGAGAGAGAGAGAGAGAGAGAGAGAGAGAGAGAGAGAGAGATAATTTACTGTTACAGAAGTTAACAATTTGTACTTGTACATAATATTATACATGCATATAAACTGGACACGTACCTTATTGAATCTCAGTAAACATATTTCCAAATAAATTACTAAATCAACAGGAAAAGAGACAAGAAAATGAAAGCCTCTAACCAGGCCGACAGCTTCTGCTACTACAAGTTACGGAATAGTACTGTGTAGTGTTATGCTCGGACAACCTGCTACTACACTGTAAGTCGGTGGAGAATGTCATCTGACAGCCATAATTCGAATACCTGACGACACATACATGTTTATTTGTGGCCGCTCAGCGTGCGAGATGACTTTCTGAGAAGGGTTAAGAAGCTGTTTATAGCTGGCCCAATGTTAAGAAGGTAAATGCGTCTTTCGTCTTTTATCTTCTTCTTTTCTTCATGAAATTGATTTAGATAATTCTGAGATATTTTAAGACATGTTTTAACCTGCTGTTTTTCGTCTGCTTAAGATTAGATTTACGCGAAAAATAAAAAAAAAAAAATAAAAAAGAAAAGAGAGAGAAAAATGAAGAAGAAAAAGTAAATAAATATTTGTTAACAGAAATCATAAAATATTTCGAAATGTCTTGTTATTTATGTGCGTACATACCTTTTTATTTTCTTAAAGTGTACTTTGTAATATTGAAGTCCAAATACTTTACATATTCCGCCAACTGTTTCACTGTCCTTATTTATTGTTGCTAATCTTGGCTAATAATAAAGTTACGTCAGTAAACTGATACTTGGGAATGCAGTGAGGCCGATACTAATGTTTTCAAGCTATCTTGACAAGGATAATCTGCATACACTGTATCAGTCAGCACACTTATACCGAGCACAGGTAGGAACGAGAAAACGTTATTACTTCTTTTGTTGGTGTAGATGACATTATGATTATTAATTAAGATATTCTGAGTTAGTGACATGGAAGTTTTTTCATAATTAAAAAAAAAAAAAAAAAAATAATAATAATAATAATAAATAAATAAATAAATGAAAACAACCGAAAAAAAAAAAACAAAAACTAAATGTTACTTTAGAAATGCTGTGTAAATACTTTCTCCGTCTTACATGTTCTCTAATAATAATCATATAAAAGCAACAGAAAAACCTGCAGTAAGAACAAGGAATTTGAATACATTTGTATCGTCTGTCCCACACGTGACAGAAATAACTTGGCACCAGATACGACATTACCTCAGTGTAACGAGGGTATTTGACAGTAATGCTATCATCCGGTGAAAATTTATATGAAGAACGTTTGGCATAAATTCAGATAAAAAAACAAAACAACTATGTATATCTGTGCTAAATTTAGACAGTCAAAATACGCATACATTTTGTGGATGCAAGAAGGCATTATCTTACGCCTATTTAATTATTTCTTAATATAATGGAGAATTTGATATATACTTCGTACGTCATTACAATTCTATTTAGAAAAGGAGAAAACAAAAGATCCAAGCGGGTGCACATATACACATACCCACACAGACACAACTATGTACATTTCAGAAGTAATGAAAGTAAAAACTGTAATAATGAATTTTTCTAAAGTCTGCGATAAAAATATATCTACTTACGATTTATACAGCTAATTGGCTAAAAGTAATTACTGGATATTAAAATGATAAAATAATGCTGTTATACTCTCTGTTGACTGAAGTCTATAATAAATTCCTTCAATTGTTATTACTTCCACAGTGGATAATCAGTTTGTTGAAGTTTTCCTGTTGCACACAGTGTTTCAATGAACCTATCCAGTGATTCGTGACGTTTCGATATTTGATCTCGCATGGAAAACACGATTATTGTTTCATCTGTAGAACCGAAGGTTTCGTGATACACACAGACCTTCAACAACAAATGAAACAGACTACGGTCTTCATATTATAAATCAGTCTAGTGTAAGGTAGTAGAAATTAATCATGTTTGCTGGTTTAAAAAAATATATAAAAAATATATAAACTATAGGATAAAGAGAAAACGCCCCATCTGTCTTAGAAAAAGGACTATATTTTTTGTGCGTGTCAGTCTGTCGTCTGTTGTAGGTTAGGTGTCGTCTGCCTGGCCACAAATCTTCTGCAGATATCACTTGTCGAGTGCAAACATTATATCGAGCAGAAATTATTGGAAAAATCAATAAACGTGTGCAGATAATGGGCCCCGTTGTGCAACAGACATTTTAAACAGGCAAATGTGGAAGAAAAACAAAGAAAAAAAAAAACGGGTTTGTTATAATCTTTGAAGCCTTGCATTCTGCGTACAAATATTAATTCTAATTTTAGAAATGCTGTACCGTATCGCTTCTTATCACATACGCAATAAAAGACGTTCACCGGTTGCCAAGTTTCAGTTCAACGAGTCTATTGTGTTTGGTATTGGCTAATATTTAGTTCAGTCTTTTGATTTCAGCAAAAACAAATTGGAGTTCCCAATCGCTAAAGGTGTTTGTTTTTTTCCCATATGTAACAGTCGAAGATTTTTATACATGTGTATTGTATGTTTGTTAAAATTTTTTTCCGAATGAACTCGTGAAAGTCATGCTCTGGTTAAAATGAAGAAGAAATAAAAACGAAGGACAGACATACAGATAGATATGTCAACTAAAATGTATACACTCGGACACACGTATACATGTACTTATTACACTGGCAATAATAATGCATGCAGGCTACATTTCTTTTCATTAACAGTATTTCGTGCAATTACAGACATTTTAGAATCACCTTCGACGGTCTGAGTAAATCATTGAAAAATTGCCATATACTCTATTATGCTTTTTATTTACTGTTATTTCATTCTTTTACTCTACTTTTTTATATTTTTATCTTCGATATTACGTCACAATAAAAACAAATGCTTTCATGCATCTACTCGAATTTATTATTTTGTTAAACATTAGCAGTATCACTGTCATTATCAAATATAGGTAAAAAAATAAAATGTTTACTTGTAATAAGCAAACTATGTTTAGGTTTTTATTTCGTCCTTTTAGCGAAAATTGCATATTTATACATTTTAAGCTTAAAATATTTTCTCTGTCACGTTGAGTGGTGTATGCTAATTTATCATTGTTAATAAATGCAACATAGAAAACATCTAATTCCCTTTCTATCCCTCCTCTTTTCTGCTTATTTGAGCATAAAATCATTTCTAGAGACATCTTAAGTTACACAGGTAATCCATTGTATACATAAGTATAATTATTTACCTAAATGCTTAGCAATAGTAAACTGGAGATAAGCGTCAAATAAACCAAACATTTTTATTAAAAGGTTTGGTTAACATTTTGAAAAGGTTTGACAATAATAATAATAATAAGAAGAAGAAGAAGAAGAAGAAGAAGAAGAAGAAGAAGAAGAAGAAGAAGAAGAAGAAGAAGAACAACAACAACAACAACAACAACAACAACAACAACAACAACAACAACAACAACAACAACAACAACAACAACAACAACAACAACAACAACAACAACAACAACAACAACAACAAGCATTCCAACTCAGTTAACAAAAATAATTTTTTTTAAATGCAATCTGTATGTGTGTTTGTTTTCATATGTTCGTAATGCCCTTATATCACTAGAAATTTTATATGTTATGTCTATTTAATGTGTAAACAAGGAATCATATATACAAAAAAGTATTTGCTTAAATTCTGTATAGTAACATTTGATTCAGCGACGACTGTCACAGGACATTACCATTTGTACTGAAACTGATTACTTATTTGCGATAATATTGATACAACCTTGAATGCGTGCAAAAACAAAGAGAAAAAGCCAGGGACTGTTAGCATGCTGTACCTCCTGTACTTTGTTTAGCACAAGACTGATACGTGATGTCACATACAAGTTACTCTTGGCAGAGGTTTAATGGTGTTTACTTATTGACGACAGTTACTTACCTCCTAATGGAGGATAAATGATTGGAAAAACGTACCACCATTACGAAATTAAGTAACCATTGTTAACATTTACATGGGATCAGGATTTGCAAATATGTATGAGTGATTCTCTCCACAGTGTTTATTTTGTGTGTAATCTAAACGCCCGTGCTCTACATTTATGATGTCCTGGAGGTCGTGAGTTCAATCCCCGTAAATGGACTTATTATAGGGAAAAAAATATATGTCAGTATGTCTAAATGTATTTAAATGACTAACTCCAGACAGGAATTTTTCTGAAACAAGATAATATTTACTCACATTTCGTATCCAATAGACTTTCTTGAACTTTTATCGTGTGTAGTTAATAAAATAGATGTATGTATGTCGAAGTTTAATGGATAGGACCATTCAAATTTAAAACAACTGGACATCAAACTAGAAAAAGCATTATGCAAAGAGTTACTTAAAGCCGTTCAGATTAGATATTAAATTAATATTGTTATGTACAGTTTCAGAAATAAAGTCTCATTTGTAAAGATAAACGGTTATTAAAAACATATTTATTTTACTTTTTAGTTTTCGTAGTTAAAACAAAGAAAATATCATTTATTGTCTTTTTTGCTATAGAAGCTTGGTCGAGACATCTGACACTGATCACTCGAGGTGTGAATGTTTGTGAAACTGAGTTATTGTGTGAAATAAAGTGAACTATATGCCTTTATGTAATTCCCCGCTGATGCTAAACCGTATCACCGGTTTTGTTCGGATTATGGCAGGTACATTCGATGGAACCTGTAAATTACTGTAATCATTACTTCTAAAGAACTGCCTGGAACAATATACTCATTTAGCAGTATGTGGAGTCTTTGATCTTATTCGTGAAAAGAAAAATTTTACAAACAATAGAAGAAACATAGACGTTAATTAAATAGAAATTTGCAGATATTCACCTAAATGTGTTTTTATCTTCTTGTATTTTAACATGTATTTTTTTTTTATTCATAACTGTTTTAACGTGTAATACATACACAAAAGAGATTTTAACTCAACAACAATTATTAATATTATTATTATTATTATTATTATTATTATTATTATTATTATTATTATTATTATTATTATTATCATCATCATCATCATCATCATCATCATCATCATCATTATTATTATTATTATTAGTAGTAGTAGTATTATTGTCATCATCATCATCACATCATATTATTTCATCATGAAAATGTATTTATGGTGCCCATCCCTTCCTTTTCTCTAATCCTAGAACCGCTCTGTTACGGTAACATTTTCTACATGGGAAAAAAAGATTGTACTTTGTACTGTTTGTTAATATAATTCACAAGTGCTGAGATTTATACTTTAACTACTTATGAAGGTTTCAGTAAAATATGATCGAAACCATAGCGGCAAAAAGCGATAAAATCCGTTATGATAAATACCACCAGATTTAATTTCTATTTTATGCAGGACTTCTTTTTGTCACTTTCCTTTGCTAAATGTGTTCTTATTCATGAATATGTAATAGATATAAGCGGTGGAGTTCGAGTAAGCTCTGTGTCTTTTTATATTTAGCTCTACAATCAAACAAAAAGCTTTTGAGTATTGCATAATATCACATTTAAATGTCGCTATTGAAATCAGTTGAGGGCTGTCAACCGATTTTTGAAAGTACTCGAATTTCCAAACACTTCAGTTATTTTATACGCAGTTGTGAGTTATCAGATGTTTTCAAACCACAAGTTTAATTTATGTTGTAACAAATAATCTGTGCCACCTATACGTATAAAATGATCTAGTTGAAATAGTATATGTGCATGTCGTATGTTTATTTATTTGTCTATCTGTGTATGTTTAAAACTCTTCGGGAATGTCAGATCACTAGAATATAAAAAAAGAATAAAAATGATATAATCAGTAAGAAACAAATCAATAAATAAAATAAATAAATAAACAAAAAACAAAGGAAATGTCTTTTGTTTGACAGGCCAGTGTAATAACATTTTTTATTGTTATTGTTGTTGTTAATAACCATTGTCCATCAATCTATAATTCATGTAATGAAGCCACTGATTTTGTTTGAAGTTTTTGCTAAAACAACCTCAGGCTGACTTATCCTGATATCACCAAACACTAAAGTGTGAGGAGAGGATGAACATAAAAATACACGATCACAACAATTACAGATTTACCTACTTATGTGTTTGTATTTGTGTATTTTTAAGCGTATATATTTTTATATATGTTTGTCTGTGTACGTGTGTATATTTCTGTGTGTTTCAGACTGTTTCAAAACTGAACTAAATTTATCTTTCAGCATACAGATATAGTATTAGTAGGTGGTGGCTTCACTCTTCACTGGTTCAAAAGCTGATCTGTGAGATGTTAACCAAACTTGTTCTTGAAGATGAAAAGTTTAACGCAAATAAGATCTCTTTGATAAAATCAGCAGAACCTACTAAAATACAAGCTGAAATCTAATTTGAGAAAATAATCTATCTTCGCATCAAATGCAGTAGGAAGCGTATTAGACATTCTGTTTGTGTTCTCATTAGCAACCGATCACTGACTGCGATATAAACACCGTAACCTTTCCTGGAAATGTTATATAATTATTGCTAAAAGAAATGAAAGGCTTTAATGAACACAAGCCTTTTTCTTCTCTAATTATTTTGTTTAAGATAAAAGAGACTCCATTATTGTCAAATTACAGTAGTCTCTAAAATTATCAAACATTATAAATTTCTAGTAAAAAAAAAATGTCAAACATTATAGCATATAATAACATATTTAAAAAAATGGAATATATATGTCAAACAATTTTAAAAATCTAAAAAAAAGAAAATTATATTATAATTATCTTCTTTTTTTCCGAAAAATTTTTGGTTTTTTAATTTATATATATATACTCTTTTTAGACTTTTTATAAAGAATTTGAATATTCATAATAATATAATAGTCTATAAATGAAGGGTCCAACAACCACAATATAACAACAACAAACAACAATAATCCCATCAAAAAACCCCACCCCAAAACAAACAAACAACAAAAAGCATTTATAAGTTTAGCATTAACAAAACCATTATTTTCTATTATTCCATAACATTCTTGTCGTGACACATTTTGTGATATGTTTCTCTCCCATTTCAACAACCATAATAACAGGCACGTATATTTATACATTTCTTTTCAAGAAGAATAAAAATTTCAAACACATGCTGATTCATGCTTTTACATTTTACATTGATAATGAGGCTTACATAAATACTGTATTTAAACTCGTACAGTATGAGTTACATAGCACACCGGTCAATGGCTTATTTTTATATGCTATTATATATATTTATTTTATATATATACTATAAAATGCTCGTCTGCGATTTATTTTTTATATAGCGTATAAATAAGAAACATAACTACTAGATCAAAGATGTCGCCATATTTTCACAGACAAGAAATCGTGAAGTTGTCAGACCAGATGTAGAGATGTCTGGGTGGAAATAAGTGCTATTTAGAACTGATATTGTTTTGCTGCTTGAGTAAGATCGGAAGATAAAAATGAAGATAATATATAGCTGCATAAAAGGAATTGTGTTAATGATTTTTATTTATTTTTTTCTCTGGGCGTTTTGTAGAGGTCTTTTTTTATTTCTTTTTTTTTTCTCTTTTCCATCATTTTTTTCTTCATTTCTTTATGCTTTCATCCTTTGCTTATATCTATTACTCTGTCATCTCTCTATCCATCCATCTATCTATCTATCTATCTATCTATCTATCTATCTATCTATCTATCTATCTATCTATCTGTCTGTCTGTCTGTCTGTCTGTCTGTCTGTCTGTCTTTCTCTGTGTCTGGCTGTCTGTCTGCCTATCCATCTATTAATATATCTCCCTGTCTGTATGTCTGTCTATCTGTTTATCAGTATGTCAGTCTCTTTATCTATTAGTTTTTATATTTATCTGTCTGTTTCTATAACTAATTTAGCATTTTCTAAAAAAAAAAATGTTATTTCCCTTGTTTTCTTTCTTTTATTGTTTCCTAGCAAGTAGAAACTACAACATTTTCACAAAAATCGCAAGACAGAAGGTTTTACTTTGCAGGTGAAAAGCTTTCGACTGATCTACATACTACACCTGAAAGACGGAATAGTTTTCTAATAGGATGCACACCAACAGTGGAAAAATGTCTGCCGTGAAAACTCGCTATTAAACAAAATATCGTGACAGATGTAAGAAATTTCAGTCCCAGTCTGAACAAACAAAACATTATTTGATCTAAAATTACACAAAACGTTTTAGACATCTGTGAAATGTACCGTGAATTGCTTTGAAAAAACAAAGAAATTTATGATTTGAAAAGAGACATAAAATAACATTAATTCATAATAAAACGGCTCTATTGCTGTCTGAGTAAATTATAAAACGTATTCAGTGAATATAATAATATTATATTAAGACACCAGTTTTGATGATGCAGAAAGAGAGAAGACTGTTCAGTTAAATATTCATTTACATACACAGCTTATACACACATACATACATATGTACATATATATATATATATATATATAGAGAGAGAGAGAGAGAGAGAGAGAGAGAGAGAGAGAGAGAGAGAGAGAGAGAGAGAGAGAGAGAGAGAGAGAGAGAGAGAGAGAGAGAGAGAGAGAGAAATGAAATGAGAAACCTATTTGATATAATTATGCATAACAAATTATTACATGACAAATTCGCTCGTTATGAATAAAACATTTCCAAGAACAATGACGATCTTAAAATAAAATTGTTTTAATTTATCTCATGCTAGAAAATAAAGAATTGTACATGCTCTGGACATTTTCCCACAACCCACCCAAAATTCAGCACGTCAGACTGGAGACAAAACGCATTACCCAACAGCAAACACTGAATAGTTTCACGTTGAAACTTCACTCTGTGGATTGTTTATTTTAATTTTTTGTGAGTACGCCTGAGTTAAGCGAAAAAGATGCTGAAGAGAAGGGAATGTAAAATAATGGGGGAAAAAATATATATATGAAGTTCAGCTATTATTACACAGCTTATAAACAATATATTCAACAAATAAAGAAACAAATAATTAAACTAAATAAAATGAGAAACAACAACAAAAAAAAAAAAAAAAAAAAAAAAATAATAATAATAATAATAATAATAATAATAATAATAATAATATTAATAATAATAATAAAATAAAAAATAAATAAAAATAATGAAAAAAAGTAAGTAAGTAAGTAAGTAAGTAAGTAAGTAAATAAACAAATAAATAAAACACTCCCAAAATGTAAATTGTCAGATGGGGTAGTTTCACAGTGCACACTTACTGCACATTCCATAAAAAAACCTTTCTCCGTAATATAATTATTCCAGTATAATGTTCCTACAAATAATTCATATAATTATACATGCATTTAACCGTATTCTTATCACCGCATATCTCTTTGAAAAAAAAAACCCAACAGATAATCTCTGTAGTAACAAACACCTATTACCAGAACAAAACGTGTCAACAAAAATGAAAACATAATTGTATAATGACTTCCTAGACTTCTTTCATCTCTATGGTAACCACCGCAATTACCAAGAACGGAAAACTGACCTTTCTGTGTTATCACTTGGGCGTTATCACCGAAACATCCACGCCAGCCATAACCAAGTGGGCTGGGATCTTCAATAAAAATCAAATAATAACCATTCAGCCTCGTCCAGTGAATGCATTGTCCAGAAACGCCCTAGGGGTCACTGGTCCTTCAGAGTTAATGTAAGTTTTATGCACTGCCCGATACATCGTAAAATTTATCTCAAGGTTGTGTTCGCTTTGTTCGAAAGTCTTGTGTCGTGGTTCGACCATCGGCAGCTTTGTCACTCAGATAAACTGTCAGACAGACAATCTAACACGTGTAAATTGTTAACAGACGTTAAAGTGAGAAGGAAGTTAATTAACAAGTAAATTTTGTGAAACTGTTTAATTAACAAGTAAAATAATTGAATTGTGTAAAAAAAAGTTTAATTGTGAAGGGGGTTAATTAGCAGAGAAAATATCAAAGAGGTTAGTTAGCAGGTTAAAAATGAGAAGGAAGTTAATTAGCGGATACAAAGTAACGAGAAAGAGGTTAATTAACAGGTTAATTGTGAGACAGGTAACTGCAGGTAGAGGAATTTCATGGAGTTTGTAATTGTTTCAGTATCATGAAGCGTTGAAAAACAAATAATACAAATTATTATTATTATTATTATTATTATTATTATTTATTTATTTATTTATTTATTTATTTATTTATTTATTTATTTATTTTGTAAAGTTAATAATTATATTTGAACATTTTGTATGTTATATTATATTGTATCGTATTATTTTTTTTAATCTATTTTATGAAATGTTCGTTTAAAAAATATCATTTATGTTTTCAGCACAATAAATGATTTTTTTTAAATTTTAGTACCGTTTTATCGTTTATATAAAATATTTGTAATGAATACATTACAAATAATACATTTATTTTGCTCGTTTGATGAAATTAATTTTTTCCCGTTCACAGATAGCTCCAATACAATGTAAGACAGAACAGTTTAATGTTCCTATAAAAATGCTATTCCTTTTATTGTCCATGGTCCTGACTTGTTTCAAAACATTTAACAACCGGGCAAGGTTTAACATACTGATATAAAATTATTAAAAAAAAGAAAGGAAAAAATAAACAAAATATTATTGGTTGTCTCTATTCATTTTACTGGTCACGAACTTGGCCTGTTTGAAAATGTTCCATATGCGGGCGAAAATAAGCTCTTAAATTTAACAAACTGAAATATGAAAATAAAATTTGCTGCTGTACTTTTATGCCAATAACACACAGTGTCATATGTAAAGTGAGTCAGTAGTGAAACACTAGAAATGTTTTATAGCTAATTTATTTTACGACCGCGGATAAAATAGAGAACAATGGAAAACCTGCCCGTCTCAGGTAAGATGATAAACCTGAAACTATACCTCCCATTAGAAAAAATTAAATTAAATTAAATTAAATAAATAAATTTAAAAAAAAAAAAAATTTTTTTTTTTTTTCTTCTCTCTCTTTCTCTCTCGGTCTTATACCTTTTTTTTTTTTTTTTTTTTTTTTTAGCAGCCAGTGAATGACGCCAATCTTTAAGGAAAAAAAAAAAAAAAAAAAAGAAGGTTCGCCCTGGGGCATAATCAATAGGGTCTGTTGACACCCACAAGGCCACATTTTTGTTAACACCTGAATAATTTTAAGTAATCCCACTTCAAGTAAATTTGACATTCAAGTTCCACCTTTCTAACGTACCTGAATTCTTGTATATCGGTGGGGACGTTAAACCAACCACTAAATCCCGGACAGAAGATTTTTTTATTTATAACGTGACTTTACGTTGTTTTTGTTATTCTGGTTATTTTCTTTCTAACCACCAATCGTTTCTTTACCATAGCTACAACTAACCGAATCGTTTGCCTCTTAATGTTGAGTTTTAGAAAATAATATTTAGTATATTTCGAAAAAAAAATGTAGAAAAGAAAATTTTCTTGAAAGTGGTTAACATCAGTTTTGAACGTGATCCGGAAGTCAATAATGAATCCAGCACCTGCCAGTAATTATTACATGTGTTTTACTTTGCCCATTTGATGAGAATTAAATTAATTTTCGTTTCAGTTTACAAACAGAATGACTAAAAAGCACGAGAATGACAGAGAACAGAGAATATTCATTAAATAATATTTCGTTTCAACACACACATATATAGTTGCATTTTACATTCAAACAGACTACTGCATACATACATCGTACTATCATACATTAACACACACACACACACACACACACACACACACTATTTAATTTTGTTTGCGTCACAACAGCTTCTTCCTTGTCCACTGGTAAACAAAGTATCAAGTTGACTGGTTTCAGTTCTCAAGCTTAAACTTTGAGAGTAAGAAACAGCTGAATATAACTCAGATCTATTTACTCAAATATCTGAACACAGTTCATTACATTACGTTTAAAGCTTTTCCTCTAGATCTCTTACTTCAACTAACGCAATAAAAACACTTCTCTTATTACGCTGTATAAGACGTCAAGCACATAGTCCTTTTTAAAAGGTGGTAAGGTAGGGCAGCAGAATCTAGAAAGTTATACTCAATACTATCTTTGTTTTCTGAAATGGTGGATCCGTCCCTGCTATCATCTGCAGCAATAAAGACTGACACATTTTCAAAGGATTTCTTTCGCAGTTTCATCACGATGGACACATTCTTTAATTTTATTTCAAAGGATTCCAGCTGACATAAAATACACCATAGTGAGTCTAGGAGTCAACAATAATCTTACACATTCATCTGAATAAGAAGTAAACAATTTATTTTTGAAAGAGGAAGGGAGTCACCGGCATGTAGATAAAATTGTAGCTGACGCTTACAGTGGATAGAGGAAACAAAGACACGTATACATACACAAATATATATATATATATATATATATATATACTTATACAGAGAAACAAACACAGAGAGACAAACAGGCACATAGAGAGAGAGAGAGAGAGAGAGAGAGAGAGAGAGAGAGAGAGAGAGAGAGAGAGAGAGAGAGAGAGAGAGAGAGAGAGAGAGAGAGAAATACAAAGACATACACGTACATACGTGCTGTCAGTTTTAGGATACTTTTGACTTCCCCTATTTTTCAAAACATTTTTATAATCGAGCATTACACAAATGCAAGTAAATTAAATTAGCTGACAAAAAAAAGAAGTTAACGAAACAAAAAAGAACTTGATTGCTGTGTTTTCTACCAGCGACAAATAAAAATGAGTCAGACGCGGAGCAATAAATAAATATTGTAATAAAAAACGAGATATAGGAATTTTTATAGACTATAAGATAAAAATAAATAACTAACATTTCGTACTTCATTAGGTTTTCATTACAAAATATTTGTACTCCACAAACGAGAACTAATTACATAGCTGTTGCTAAACACAAAATAAAAAAATATAAAGCTCAGTTTTCCCATTAACAGAGAATGTACGAACGATCAAACGTTGACAAAAAATTACACCCAGGAAATAAACTGCGTATTAAAAATACCAGTTTAACATCTGTTAAACGGTGTGAAACATCGTGCATTTTTTTTTTCCCCTTTCACGCTCTGCCTTCCAAATAAAAAGGTTCGGTCGTAACAGCCTGTTAGTGCCATTATGCTTTGGAATGCTGGTCGATCATTGCCTTAGTAGGTTATATGGTCTACCATTGAATGAATGGGTGTATAAGGACACCACAGTTCAGGAATATAATGTGGTCTGTTTGGGTGTCGAACAAAGGTAAACTGCTTTACAATAAAAACTATATCAACGAATTCAGGATTTGTTACTAGTGTGTTCTTAAAGTGCTAAAATGATTTTACTAAATGGTATCTTGTTTTAAGAATGTAAATTCTGAAACTGGTACAAGACTAGCAATTTATGAATAACCGTGTGCCAAGACATTTTGAAACGTTGGATTATCGTTATTGTAATTTTACAACAACAACAACAAATGCAGTAATAATAAGAAGAAATAAAACTGACTAATTATATATTAACTACTTATTGACTATAAAACATATTAGTTGCAGTGACTAATCACGTTTAGATCAAAACTGTGTGACAGTCATCATTCAATTATTGTATCAAAACAGCCCCAAAGCTGTCTACAAACTAGGACATGATGACGCAGGTTTTGCTTATTTCACTATAGAAAATATGAAGCGTTTCGAAAAAAGTTTGTTTGTAGCACTTCTTGTGTAACTTACTGAAATTTTGTACCCGACCGTCACCCTACACTTGGCTATTGTTTACCGCACAAAGACAGCATTCTTCACATCTTCGCCACACTACCATTTCGTATCACCTTTGTTCATTTGGTGTGGATGAGTTCAAGGGGTGTAGCTAACGACAATTGACAGATGGGGCATTTGTATGCCCTGGATAAGTAAACACATTCTCAGTGATGGTGTTACCACCAAGTCCGCCAAGACTGTGAGTTCTGAGGTCGCGAGGCTGCACGTTTTCGTTAGTCACAGATGGTTTTGGTTTTGGAATTTACAACAGAACTGTCAAAACTAATTACAAGAGATAGTAAACTTGTCCTTAAAAAAATGAAAACAAATGACAGAGAATGACAGACAATTAGAAATTTATATATAATACATAGCTATATAGATAGATAGCTATATAGATAGATACATAGATACATAGAACACAGAGAGTCAGAGAGAGTCAGAGAGAGAGAGAGAGATCCAATAGAGGTTTTAGAAATACCTGTCGAAGATACTGATAAGCTCAGAGCAGTAACAAAATAAGAACAGCAAAATAATAATAATAACAATAAAATATACCTTTTAATATAATTGTGCGTTATGTCTATCAATGACATAAATAAAAAAAGGACTTTAAGGTAACTGGATTTTTACAGTTATATCCATAATTATTTCAATTACAATCACATTATTATTATTATTATTATTATTATTATTATTATTATTTTTATTATTATGATTATTATTATTATTTTATTATTATTATTATTATTATCATCATCATCATCATCATCATCATCATCACCATCATATCGAAACCAGAGATCAAATAACCATTTCATTATCTGAACAAAAAGCAAATACAAGGCACAAGAACAATTTAAGAAGAAAATCTTGCAGGTTATTGGGGTCACTTTCTGGGTCAATATTCAAAACCAAAGGTACACAATCCTTGAGACTTCTTAATATTTACACAGCACTGCAAACGTTACAAGAAAGTCTAATTTCATCAGCGTGCGAGATCGCGGCCATGTTTCCAAGCTACGCGGTAAACTGTTTCTGAAAAGGGCTAGCAAAGCGATTACAACCTAATTACAGATTTAAACAGTGTTTGCGATTCGGAGGGTTTTCAGTCCTCGTTTTGGGAGATTCTTTAAATACCGAAGTCAATAAATCTGTCAGATGGGATGCAACACAAAGCTTTCGTTACATCACAAATATTGAATGAGCGTTCTGAGAACACATTCGATACAAACGACCGTATTGTGAGTGTGACATTTTGGGGATTGTCTTTTCCTTTGATATTTAAAAAAAAAAAAAAAAAATGTTTAAAGTAATGAAACTAATTTTAGGAATGGCGAACGTTGAAAGACTGTATTGTAAAACAAAAATAATTATAAAAGAAATATATTAAAATGAACAATTATTATTATTATTATTATTATTTTTTTTTTTTTTTATTATTATTATACGAGTAATATGTGTAAACTGTTAATAATAATCAACAATGAATATATATATTATATTACATTATATTATATTATATTATATTATATTATATTATATAATTTCTTCGTCTTATTCTTTTTCTTTTTCTTTTTTTATTGCTAGTATCATTTTAACAAACGATATAAGAATATACCTACTTTAACGTCATAAAGTCTTCCGCCCCCTATGAAAAAAGTATACTTCGTGACAAATACTTAGTTGATTAACGTATTTAATTGCTCAGTCTGCTGATCTGAAAATGTTAGTAACGTCATCAACCAAATCACCCGGACGATTTTTTGTTCTTAAATTACTAGTGACATCATTCAATTATTACGTCATCTAAAGTGTTTAACAATAACTACTTCCTTATTATTAATTTGTCATTCTAAATAAAGCATTACCTGTATTATACTTCTAATGCAGTTCAAATGGCTAACTGAGAGACGGCTTCAACACAAGGTAGACTGTCAAACTGTTGTCTGATATTTATATTACAGGTTGGTTTCAAAGTTCAGAAATTATGAGTGATTTGAATATATATATACACATATGTACACAAATGTACGCTAATATCTATATAAACATATGTGTGTGTGTGTGTGTGTTTGTTTGTTTACACACACATCCACGCATACATGCACACATACACACATGCATGCATCCAAACATATTTGCATACATATTATATATATATATATATATATATATATATACACACACATGTACATACAAACAAATAACAAAGCATTTATTATGTAGTTAGTATCATGAGCTAAAGAAATAAAAAAATCAATGATTCACGGTTAATATAAATTTTCATGTCATTTATTTTGTTCTAAGACACGCTGTAAATCTCTAGGGCACATATTAATGAAGGGAAATATAAGAAAAAAATAAATAAATAAAAATACATATTCCTAGGGAGATCGGGTGGCATCACTGTGGTGGGTATAAGTTACAAGGTAACATGAGTTTAATCACAGAGAGAAAACTGTAACCCAGCAGGTGCGACAGTTTAAATTTGCGGGCTCATTCTGAAAAACTATTCGAAATAATTACAAATCGTGATTTAGCTTTCCATACTTCTATCTGCCAGTAAATCATTTTTGTCGTTTATTAATCAACGATATACAGTTTGGTGTATAAGTTTAGGATATGAACAGAAGGTCACAAGGTTCACAAAATAAATTAAACCCCGGGTGGCAGTCACTGCAAAACGTGTGACTTCAGACCACCCCTTGTAAAACCAGTGTTTGAGTTCTGCTTTATGTGTTGCTGCCCCGTGCAGCACACAAAATAATATTATTACTTTTGTTACTGTTATTTTTTCTTGTTTAGAATATAAAGAAAATATGAAGTGTGACTGATACAACAGCTTTCTTTCGATCTACATTTTTAATGATTATTATTTTTTTTTTTTTACTATTTGTATTTTGAAAGTATGACTGAATTAATACGGTTTTAAAAAGAGAATGAAAAAAAAAAATGAATAAAAAAGTGAGAAACAGAAAATGAAATATAACCATAACAAAAAAAAAAAAAAAAATAATAATAAAAAAAAAAAGAAAATTGAAAAATATTAAAAATAGCGAATGTATATCATTTACATATATTATAAAATAATAATATCATAACCACAATATTTTTACTGTATAAAAATGTTTTCTGAAATATGTTTCAATTAGAGGTTATTGTTTAGAAACAAAATTGCATTTCCCGGTATATAATACCTACATTTTTAAATCGTTTTATTTTCACTTGTAATTTTTCCTATTATTCGTGTGATTATTGATTAGAAAATACGTTGCTAAACCATCTGTTACCAAAAATACATTTACTTGATAATAATACGAAACAGGTAGAGCGCATGATAATTATAAATTATAACTCAGTATACAGTTGGTATCGTATTACAGGAAGATTATTTACACACACAAACACACACACACACACACACACACACACACACACACACACACACACACACACACACATACATACATTCACATATACATTCATATTGTTTCACAAAATAATCATACACACACACACATACACACACACATTCACACACACACACATATTGTTTCATAAAACACACACACATACATAACTCATACGTAAATCGTTTAATAATCAGTCATGTTTTATTTGTCTATTTTTATCTTTTTGAATTCAAAATTACATTAAAAATATAGAATTAAAATCTAATTTAACAGCATTACATATTAGCACGTAGATGATATTTAAAAATACTCATACAGGCGGTTTATTTCAAATTATGTTACAATGAACATACCAGTGATAACTTTCAGTAACCGTTTTAGTTTCAGGTTTTTTTACTATCGGCCTACACTTTGTAATATTTCATCATAAGCATGTGAGTATTACCAAACCTGACAACACAGCATAACACTTCGGTGATATGTTTATATAATTATATATAATAACTACATCATACAATTTGTATTACGTGAACCATTAATCAACTTTGTTTTAGTGTTATTATCTATCGGCTTGCTTCAAAGTAGCGTTATATCAAAGGATATCAGTAATAATTATAAATATATACTTGATGCCAATGTTTAGAATCTAAACAATATCGCATTAAAATTGTTTAAAATATCTGCATTATTAATTTTCATTGTATTAAGTGAAACAAAAATAACAATATACCATTTTTAATCAACATATGATTAGTTTTACTGTCGGCCATAATATTACAAATAATAATTATAATACTTGACAACACTGTCCAGAATTATACATACTCACTGTACAAAATGAGGAAGAATATATAACCTATAAGGTAAATTTCATTATTAATTTTGTAACTGTAATATGTTACGAAATTTTACTGTCATTAATCCACTTGATATTATATCACGTTCAAATACGACATTTAAAGCGATCAAATACAATGAACAGCAGTTGGTAATACTGCACGTTATTATATTAATGCACTTGTATTATTTTGTTAGAAAAATATATTAAGAATAATGGATAAAGTATTACTCTACCTTTACTTACTGACCCAAATACTGCGTATGACGACTATATTAAATGTGTTTTTTTTTCCTTCTTTTTTTTCCTCTTTTTTATCAGAACATTATTAAACTGATTTAGTAACGATTGCAGTTGTTGTTGAGTGGTTTTCCTTCTTTTTTACCTTTTTTTACCTGTTCTGGGGCGAGAGATGGGTTTTTGTTATTGCTTTTGTTGTTATTAATATTAATTTAATACTTTCACAAGTTAATGATTGATATGAAATAATAGACTTTTAAGCCTTTATGCACACACACAGAGACACATCGGCAACATCGATTGTGTCCTAATTCGCTTACAGTACAAATATATAATTATAAATTAAACTTATAATTAATATAATAAATAAGACAAATTTATGTTAAAAATATTTTATCGCGCGCACACACGCACACACACACACACAAACACACATCCACTTTAAACCATTTTCTTAACAATTTAGTCATTTCCACAGCATTTTGCCAGATTACAATAATCCATTTTTTAATCATTCAGAAAGCAACTCAAGTTGAAAAAATTATGTAAGTCAAACACACTTATATCCAAACTGCCAATCACGCCCAAACTTGTTTCAACTACCAAGCCCGCTTATTCACTGGTATCAGGTAAAGTCATAAAATGACCCCTCAGTACACCTGTACAGTCAATATCTTTCCAAACTCAGGTGTCATTGTCCCTGGCATTCGCCAGGAGCAGTCGGCGACCAAATCAGAACAAAAGGTAACAGTTGTAAGCGTACCTCGAGGCCTGGTATATAAGCAGAACTTTGTAAAAAAATCAATTTAATCACAATTGATTGCAAAGGATGTAGTAAAAATGGAGATAATATTGACAGACGCGGTTTGTATTTAGTGTGAGAAATTTAATACCGGTTGTGGGAAATATCAAAGTCACATGAATACTTAGTTCTAATACCGTTTTTTTTTATTTAATAAAACGATTTGGAGAAAGGACAGGGTTTTCATTTGGAAATCAGAAATTTAATAGCGGTTGTGGAAATCAAAGTAATATCAGTGCTTATTCCTAACATTTGCTTATTGAAATGCAACAAGGGAATAATATCAGTTGTATAATTGGGATTATTTTCTTAGCTTTAAAACTAATAATTTTAAAGCAATACATCAACTAATAAGTTAAAATATTCTTGCTGCCTTATACTATACGGAGAGAGAATTATCTACGTATGTATGTATGTATGTATGTATGTATGTATGTATGTGTGTATGCAAAAGCCTTGTACTGAATATCAGTATAAATCACAGAATAATTATTATATTACTGCATTCTGTGCCCGTTTATTATACTAACACTTCGATTACACTGAGAAAAACAAAAAACATACAGAAAACCTCCTATCAGCAAAACAGCCACAACCGCTGTCCTTATAAACAGTAGACAACTAAACAAACTAATAATTTAGTAAACGCTTACCTTAATAACACACAGTCGTTGATTGGTATGTAAATCTTTCTGATTACACCATTAGAAAATACTCCAGATTAGTCCAGGAAGTGAAGAATTTGGTTTCGCTACATCCACACCGCACAACGCATACCTGTCATTTGCTGGACAAACCACAAACTATCGATCAACTATCCACGTGTTTGCTTTATCTTTAAACACACAGGGACCCGCGGTGACGTTACGCATGGAGGTAACCAATCTCAAACGTCGGCCAAGGCATCGCCCGGCAGGAGCGGGTCGAACGGGTGGTGGGACACGGTATCAGTGGGTTGACGGGTGGTGGGACACAGTATCACTGGGTTGACGGGTGGCGTTGTAGTCCTGTAGTGATGGGATGGTATTTTGTTATGTGTGTTTGTGTTAGTGTTTATGTGTGTTGCTTGACTCAGTGACCTCATTGTCTGATAATAACTGTTTTATTATTTAACAAAGAAATATATTCCCATATAGAGACAGACAGACAGACAGACAGACAGACAGACAGACACACACACACACACACACACACACATATATATATTTATTTATTGTGTTGTTGTTTTTAGTCTTTTTTTAATTTAAACAATGTTATATAACTAAAAAAAATTCTTTGTTTTGGAAATAAAACAACTAAAACAACAACAGCAAAAATATAAAAAGAAGATGTAAAAGGAAAACAAAAAAAATAATATACTAGTAACTTTAAAAATATATATATAAATAAAAAAAATAATTAATAAATAAATAAATAAATAAAATAATAAATAAAAAGAAACAGATGGTAAAAACTGCAGACCCGCCACTGGAATCCCATCCTTTAATCAAACCTCTCATTATTAACTTTACGTATTACGTATATATATATATAAAATAACTTACAAACGATATCTATACACTAAATAATTTAAATTCCATAAAGATTACTCTAACATCAATCTTTCACACACCTTCCTTTGTGCATCACCTCTCCCAATCCCGTCCCCTGGAATGGTTCTCTTAATCCACCCTAACATTCCTGTCACGCATGTTTGGTTATGAATCGAGTTACCTGGTTGTGATAATATTCTGGCGAGGTGACAAAAGCTTAACTGTCAGTAATGCATGCAGCTCTATTCAGTTAAACAATGGATGATTTTCACTCTTCACATTTTTTGTTTTTGTTTTGTTTAAAGTATATTAACAGAAAAAGGACCATGTGAAACAGGTGTATACTACAAATATAGTTCAACGATTGGTAAAATTTAAGCTAGGATCGCGTGATCTTGTAAGCATGTGTTGCTTTCAAGGGAGTTGAGGGACTAGAGGTAAATGGGTGTGGTTGCAGTAACTTCATGATTTCTTTTATTTCTGGTTTTCAATTATGGCTATATTTTACAGTTTTTATAATCTGCATTTTTAAAAGCAATAACTAAAAATCGGGGTGTTGCTGTGAAGATTTAGCTTTAAGAAAATTACTTTTAGCCTCTCCAACCCAAACGTATATACAAAATTTATTTTTTTATTGTTATTTTTAGATATGGTGAGGCCCTAAGTTATAGAAGAATTTAGAAGACATATTTATTAAGTTTTGACAGAGAATGTTATCGTATAATAAATGGACTAAAACTCATAAGACCGCCGAGATCTAGCTTTTCAGCTCATAATTAAATCTGCCCATGAACTTTGGACCTGTTCCTGATAAGACCATTCTTTCTGCAATTTGGTCTTTTTAAAAAAATATATATTAGAAGAACAGTAAAGGCAAGCTGTTTCAGACTCAGCTGCAGTGTTTGTTTTCAGATTATACAACATGAATAAAAATAAGCAGCATCTGCTTGTGTAGAAAATAATTAATAATGAATTTCATTATTACACCCAGAACGTTGGGCTACTACTTCCTGTGACCTTTTTAACTTTTGATCTAAACGGACATAGATTCAAAACAACTTAGTAGTAAATATATCAAATGAGCTCATGTAATCATGTAGATATTACGGTCCGTTGTATTTGTTGTTCTTATTGTTATTATTTCTTACCGAACGAACATATCAAAAGATTTATGAGACACTGGCTGGAGGTGGGTACAGAGAATAACATAACAGTTACATAATTATTCATTTATATGTTTTCCATTTTTTTTTTTTTTTTTTTTTTTTTTTTTTTAGTATGAATAAAACCCCATCCAAACCAACAACAAACAAAAATAAAAACAACCAAACAAACAAATAAAAACAATTTTTAAAAACATAGTGGCACATACAGCCTCTATAGCTCAGTGGATAGAGCACTGGTCTTGTAAACCAGGGGTCGTGAGTTCGATCCTCACTGGAGACTAAAACAATTAATATTATGTATGTATTTTTAATAAAATAACACATCCGCTGAAACTGTGCTCATCACTTAGAATAACGTGTATACTAAAAAATGAAAACCCATCACAAAACTCTTAGAGACAGCAGTGTATGGTGAATATGTCATCATATACTTATACAAAACTTAATGACTTGACGGAGACATTAGTGTTGTTACCACGAGACTACATAGTACAGTACACATACACAGCCTAGATGTTCCAGTTTTTCTTTATAAACATATATTATTTTAACCCATATCTACCCAAGGTAAAACATTTTGGTGACAGTTTTGAGTTTATCACATTTGTCTCTGATTTACATTAAATTAGGCATAAATAATTATTATTTAGAAAAAAAACCGTTGTTTTGTTAAAGTTGGAGGAGTGCCCCTCCGCATGATGCAGTAGGTTCAGTTAGGTACGGGGTTTTCATATTGAAATATACGGCTTCGATTGTATTTGAAATGTATGGATACATGTTATAACATGAAAACTGTACCTCAGAAGAAGATTTATTGCCAAAACAAATTAAGAAGAGAAATCTGACAATGTAATAATATTCTCAATCATGCTTTTATAAAGCACTGTTTCTGCTTCTGCATGTTTCCAGTGAAATGTCCTTCTCTATCCTGCCTGATTTCTTTGGGAATTTAAGGCCTCAGTCCGTGGAGATTCATTGTTGATCTTTTTTCTCCAAGTACTTTGGACGATAAGACAAATGTATTATAGCCAAATAACACCACAATTGCCAGACAGGTCCTGCAGTCATGGCGGTTTGGCATCGACGCTATGATTACCTTTGTCATGTCGGGTCTTAGAGCTTGACTAGCGTAGTCCATAACAAGAATAACTGAAACAGTTCCACAGTACCCAACCTGTTTTTGAGCAAGCTGAATATTCTATTATGGGCCAAGATTGTTGTATTTGGTGGTAGAAGTTCTTGTCTTTAAATGATCTGTGCTGGTTTCTCGTGATGGTTGTTGCTGGTGGTGAGTCAATGTGGATTTAACCTTCTTGTCTGGATTGTTCTGCTTGATTTTGTTTATTTTATCCCTGTCCTGATCTGTTGAAGAAAGGCGTTCATATTCAGATTCAGTGGCATTCTTATTATTTCTCAGTAATCACAACTTTGAAACACAACGGCTTCTGCTTCAAAAAAAATCTCTCGATTTAAATTATGAATGCCACCTCTATTGTGATCAGATTCTGAACTGTCACCTAGAGTCTAGTGTAAACAGCCAATCCAAAAAAATCATCATCTTCAAAAGTGGATGGCATACTGATGCTGTAGCTTAGAAAAATAAATAGATAAAAAAAATAATAATAACATTGTTCCACCTTCAATAGTTTCAGAATGCACCCAACAATTGCATTATAATTTTTATTAAAGTTTCAAGGAAAATTTAATATTCAAAAATATTAATGTTAAGACTTAATTCTGAACACTGTTACAAATCTCAATACACCAGCATTTCGAAAATATATCTTTTGAATAATTAGTAAATTAACTGTTTTGTCCTAAACAAGTTTTTTTCTTCTTTCTTTCTTTCTCCCCACTTTTGAAACTGCTAGAAAGTTTCAGTGATTGGCATAAACATGTCGCCTTTTTATGCACAAGTAAGAAAACAGAAATAATACATAATTAATGTTGTTACAAATCACTTTTTGTTTTCTTAAATCTAGACACCAAAGATAGGGTGCAATAAATTATGTAATAATTGTAGTGAGAAAATAATATTCAAAATACATTCCTACAAATAAGAAATATATAAAATAAAATGATAATGGTAATAATAATAAATGAATGAATGAATAAATGAATTCATAAATAAATAAATAAATAAATTAATGATCGAATTCACAACCCCTATTTATACTAGCAATGCTCCGGTGAGCTGTAGAAGACTTCAGTTTCAGCTAAAATTTCAAAGGTTAATTTGCATATTACCCACAATGCAATGTATTTCGAACCAATATGATATCATATAATTTATTGGCTCTGAACAATAAAATTAATGCCCCACTTTTCTTCGTTGGGAAAAAATACTTTTCTTAAGTTCAGATCAAAACAATAATTTGTATTTTAATATTTAAATAACTATATCAATTTCATCATGAAAATATATAGGCTTAAAAACTTTCAGTGACTTCATTAGACTTTAAAATGATATCGTTTTAAAAAGAAACTGAATAATTTTCAAACAAATCTTTTCTTTGCCCTCTTTAACCCCCAAGGCTTAGTTTAAAAACCTTGATTTTTTCCCCATCAAATTACGACCATAAACGATATTTCCCTTCTGGCAACAACTAATTAGCATATTTGACCTAGTTACCTAAAGATATAAAAGTATATTTAATAGTTTTTCCTGAAACAAATATAAGTTTGTTTTGAGTCATTTCATATTTTGAACAGCTTTTATTTATTTATTTGTTTAGAAAAAACCATTTTTCTAAAATGGAAACAAACAAAATAATAAATGAGGAATTAAAAACCTGTTTACAGTTAACATTGTCAGACTACGTAAATTATCAAGTACTTCTTAGCTTTAATGTAGCTAGAGTTAATGCCCTTGAAATTGGAGATCTTTTTCATTTTGTTTTATTGTACTTGTTATAAAACAAAATTCGCAGGTGCATAATTATAAGACATTTTATAACAGATTATTAAAAAATCAATTTACAAGTTTAAGCCTCCAGTGAGGATCGAACTCACGACCCCTGGTTTACAAGACCAGTGCTCTATCCACTGAGCTATAGATGCTGCTGTTTAGCTTGCACCTATACACAACAATCAGCTAAACAATATTAATATTTTAACGATTAAAAAGAACGAAAAACAGTTTCTGAACGTAGTCTGTGCTGTCCTGTCTTGTGAAAGTGCTTATGAAAGATCCCTTACTGAGAACCGAAATAGAATAGAACAACGCCATTTTTGTTCATTTTGAATTTCCTCTATTTTTCTGTTTACATCCATATAAATTATATGATCGTAAATTTCAAAGGTCTACCATTAATTTTGTTTTTATCCAAGTCTCTTAATTAAACAGCACTGGTCATCGACAAACGTGGCACAGTTACATATTTTATGTGTGTGTGTGTGTGTGTGTGTGTGTGTGTGTGTGTGTGTGTGACTCCTATTATAATTTGTTTTCTAGTAGAGAAAGTATTAATATAAATAATTTGATCCTACTGCACGTTTCCGATTCAGAATTAGTTCGTTATTTTAATTACACTCGAAAGGACGAGAAAATCGTTTCACTTATTGTAAAATAAAAGATTCACTGGTTATTTTATTTTATTATTTATATAACTGCTACATTACATTTGACAATTATTACAATCTTTATAATCACACATTTTAGTTTCGTACTTGGTCACGTGTTCGAAAAATTACATGTGCCTCGCGAAAATGCGCGTAATTTGCACGTGAAGGGAAACAGTTATAATTGATTAAAATAAATAATAACCTAATTATATTAAACTAACTGACGTCGTATGAAACGTTCATCTTTGATATGGAATTTTCTACTGGATTGTAAAACAAATTAAATGAAAGATCAATATGAGTATATATGTACGTCTAATGAAATCCGTCTTTGATGTGATGAGATGTCTTGTGTTTTGGAACAGATTAAAGTTCTCGAGTCTGAAATGAAACAAACAAATTTATGGTTATTATGACCTTAAATCGAATATTTCCTATTCAAAGGATTCTTCTTTTTACTTTCTTTCTTGTTCACTGGTAGAACTAGACGATGGTAAAATCAAGAGCTGTGAATTCATTTTTTAACGAAGACATTTTGTATAACATATATATATATATATATATATATATATATATATATATATGAAAGGAAACCTTTACCAGAGATTGTTATGTTTTAAGGTATGTGATGTTAAATAAATACTGTAGTAAAATTTAAGAACATTATTATTATTATTAATGTTGTTGTTGTTGTAGTTGTAGTTGTTTGTGTTGTTGTTGTTGTTGATCTTGTTTTTGTTTTTCTTCTCTTCTTCATTTTTCTTTTTCGTAAAATTATTATTATAATAATCACAGTTATTAATATAAATGGAGAGACAACTCTGGAGAGCTGCTGTGAACGGGCTGTGAGCCAGCAAGGAAGTAATATACAATGTAACTAAATGCGTATTAAAATGAATGTTCCAATAGCTACTGCGGGTCTGTAGGAAAATAGTTATTCTATTTAACACAGAATGAATCCATTCAGGCTTCAGTTAAAACGTTTTATTATTTTCTCCATCAAATACACAAGCATAATTCCTTTCTCCTATAGATGAAAATTTCTTGTAGTCGATTTAATTACTTAACTGTTTGAAATGTTCTTGTAATCCACTGATGTTTCAAATAGGGTAGTCTTAGAAACATCATATCGGGCAGTCTGGGCTGCTTGCATAAGACAGTTAGTGAGTTAGAAATTTAATTAGAAAAAAAGAACAGCTGTAGCATCTTTACATCCCATCAATTTCAGTCAGGGCAGGAGAAGGTATCAAGCGGCGAACCAAAATGATTCTAAGTGTCGATCGTTGACGATTCGAAATCTCAGAGCCTGTAGACTGTAAAACCTGATACTACGTGGGTCTACTACGAAACCATGGATTCTATGACCACAAAAACCTGATTGCTATGGATACTGAAAAACCCATTTGCTCTGGATGCTAAAATCTGACAGTCTAAAAACTAATGTCTGTAAACTCTAAAATCTTATGAATATGGTCTCAAGACCTTCATTAGGGTTCGACGACGGTGAAAAAGAAGAAGAGGAAGAAGAAGAAGACGACGAACCCTATAACAGCTATAGACTCTGAATTTTGATAACTGTGCACAGAACAAAATCATAGCTAAAACCAAATAGCTATGGTTATAATGTCAAGCAACTGTTTGTAGTTAATTTCAACAAGCCAGTTTAATTTTAACAAAGATAACATTGTCAATGACAAAATTATTTACTAAAGTTTCATATTACAACGTTAGAGTTTTAAAACTAAACACCAACAGTTTATGAAAATATATTTTATTGCGACAAAGCCATTATTATCTTTCCAGATATAATTGTATATTAAATTATCTACAATTCACACAATAAACTATGCATTATTCAATATTGTAATAAATCATTTCATTAAGAACGATATTTTCCCCACAATACTGATTTTGACATGTCACTAAAATCAAATTGTATATATAAATAAAAATATACATCTCAGTATGAATTGATAGATTCAGTATTAATGTAATTTTTATAGGTTAAGCTTTACAGAATCGTTGCTGTAAAAATAACAGTAAATGACTGATTAGTAACTGTTTATATACAGAGCTTTTTCATTGTCGTATAAGATTATATATTAAACTGAATTAATTCAGTGACTGATTCACATATCATTTATTGGGTTTTTCTGCATTCATTCATTCTTACGACTAACGAAACATCACATTTGCTGCTCAAGATTAATATACAAAAACACTTACATATCATCCAATTATCTCCCTTACTCCGTTCTTAAAATTCTCTCTCTCTCTCTCTCTCTCTCTCTCTCTCTCTCTCTCTCTCTCTCTCTCTCTCTCTCCCCAAACTAATTATATTAAAATGTAACAGTATTATCACTAATATTAAAATTAGTAAACAATATATTTATTACAGTGTTAAGTACTGTGTTAAGCTTTTTTATACACTATCGCTATACAAATAAAATATTTTGGATCCGAAGTTCGACAAATTGCGTAGTCTTCATTAATCATATAAAATGACAAATCACCAGACAGTTTATAAACTGGTGTATGTTATAAAAAGAAATTTTAGGATATATTTGTTAGAAGTTGCTAAAATATATCTTAAAACCGACGTATCTAAATAAATATAATGGAAAATTTGTTGTTAACATGCAAAAACATAAATAAGAACTGTTGTATTTTAATTATTCTGAATTTTATATTAGTTTTCTCCTATTTTGACGTAATTCATAAGATACAGGACTTTTAGTATGCTCAACTCATTATTGTCAATCTCAGTTTATAATGTGCCTGTCAACCCACAGGTAAACATTACAGATTTTAACAGATAGAAGTAAAAGACTAGAAAAGTTTGTTGTAGCTCAAGAAATTTTGTAATACGTACAAAGATCACATTAATCCTAAATCCTTAATAAACTGAGTTCAAGATTAAAAACAATTTTTTAAATGTATAAAAAAAAAAAAAAAAAAAAAAATTATAATGATTGTTGTCAAACTGAATTTAAATTTTGTTACATTTCAGTGTTAGTCCTGTTAAGTAGAATCGTTGTTTTTCTTTTTATATCACTTTCGAGTCTGGACAGTAACGTTCAGCATTAAAGTTTGGTATGATTCGGAAATGATTCTATTGGTGGTGGAAGAGGCGGTGGTGGCGGAGGCGTCGCAGAAAGACTGAAAGATTCGGCTTCACTGGTAGGACTGTCTATCTCGTCTCGCGGAATGATTTCTGGTGGATCCTCTTTAAACTGCACTGCCCTTGGCTGAGAACTTGTGATGGAGTCGAGTGGGGTGGGGTTATCTTCGTTAATCCACGGTGCTCTGGGAACTGCGGCAGGTGACGATGATTCGGATTCGTCGTCGTCAGATGTGCGTTGACGTCTACGTTTCAGTTCCTCAATTACAGCATTCTTGCTAGGTGACTGATTACTACCTAGGATCTTCTGTCTCTCCTCTTCAGTGGATGTCATTGAAAGAGGCGACCCATCAGATATACTTCGCACTATTCCTGGAGGCGGTGTTGGCGGCCTGAATTTCACTTTCGCGAATGCTCCACCTGTCAAAGGCGGAGAAGGTGGAAGCGGGGGAGGCGGAGGAATAGTGTTCAAGGAAGACGTTGAAGCTTCAGCATCAAATGGCGGAGTTGGTGGTCTGAAGCTGACTGCATCTTCGTAACCATGATCTTGATTTTCTTTGTCTAGTTTTAATTGTTTCTCGTACTCTAAGTTGTTGAAGCGAAATGCATAGTCAACGGATGCTTGCTCGTCCATTGGACTTTGGTAATCCTCTTTAGGCATAACAACGGGCAGGTCGGTTATTAATCGCGATGATGCTTCTGTATAGTCATCAGAAGGCGCTTCCACTGGAAATTCAGAAGAACGGTGACTTTTAAACAAGTATCCTTCTGAAGACGTGCTAGCCTTTAATTCGGAGTCATGATGACTCCTGAACATGTAATCTTCTTCATTTGTCTCATTGTGGAACTCAGACGAACCCTGAGTGTTGAACAAGTAGTTTTCTGAAGTCCTTTTAGAATAATCCGACATATCTTTTGCGTTAAGCCGATAATCGTCTGACGGAGGTTCTATCGGGTATTCGGAAGACTCGCGGCCGTCGCGATCTGTTTCAAAAGACAGCGTGTTTTCTTCTCCCGTGAATGAAGATTTGCCTTTCACAGAGGCTTTCGAAGGATATTCAAAATTCAAACTGGAAGTCGGAACTGGATTCGGGGAATAATCTGACATAGCTACAGGTTCTGGCTCTTCCACTTTAGGAGAATAAATTGTAAACGCTGACCTTTCATTATTGTCAGCGTCAAAACCTGTCGACATTAAACTTAGATCACTAGTTACGTGATTGTTTGTCACTACATGGTTGCTTTCCTGTTTCGTTGACTGCCTTTTGATCGTCATTTCAGTGTCGGCCGGAGCAAATATTATATCTCCAGGTGCGGCCATAACATTGTTACTTGTCTGTGATCCCCGGTTTATCTTTTCTTCCGAGCTAGATCTCTCTCTAGATTTAGATCGTCTGCGCTGAGACTCATGAGAATGAGATCGTTGTCTGTGTGACTTTGAAAGTCCGTGATCTTTTGTTCGGGACTTGCCGTTGTCTCGTTTAGGTTCATAGCGTCGTCTATGCCTGTTTTCTGTATCTGATTCTCTAGTCTTTAAGAAAAAAAAATATATAATAATTATTGAGCTGACAAAATTATTCATAACGTATATATGTTTGTATCGTATGTGTGTAGTATGACTAAAGTATCTATGTATTAGTATGTATAAATGTTTGTATGCACGTACGTATAAATGTTTGTATGCATGTACGTATAAATGTTTGTATGCATATATGTGTGTGTGTGTATGTATGTTTGTGTATGAAGATAGACAGAAAGTCGGGTTGATATACGCACACATACACATACAGTTTTTAAAACATATTCTTACCTCGCCGTTTTCCATTTCCCTGCAAAACGATAGATACATTTACGGTTATTATTTATAAATTTTATAATTTTTATAGTCATCATCATCATCATGTCATGTAATGTTAGTAAATGTTTTAATATTAATCAAAAAGTTAATATAGTTAATATTGTTGTGGCTGAATATATACACTGTGTGTGTACATGTAAGTGTGTGTGAGTGTGTGTGTGAGTGTGTGTGTGTGTGTGCGTGTGTGTATGTGTGTTTTGTAAGTGTGACTATTTTAAAATAAGATCCTGATATGGTCGGTATGCTTTTTGAAAATCGTTTCATATTTTGAGACTAATTACTGGATTCGTGAATATAAAAAAGTTTTCAATCAGATATACCTTATTATCACTCCACTTGTTCCTCCATTAGCTAAAAAAATAAAATAAAATATTTAAAAAACGATCTGAATTTGTTTTTCAAAAGAAATTAGTTAACACATATTGTGTTAAATATAATATTAAATGTTATGATGCATACTTTTAATTTCATACATTTTATTTTATATGTAGAACGCACTGTTGCATTTTACAAATCTGCTTTCAGTTAGATTTTTTTTTTTTAAATGGTAGCAATAAAAGTAACTAAACAAACAAAAAAAAGGAATATAAATATAATGAATATAAATAAATAAAAAAGAAAACAACCAAACAAATAAACAAACAGATAAATAAATAAACAAAATAAAGAATATAAATATAATGAATAAATAAATAAATAAATAAATAAATAAATAAATAAATAAATAAATAAATAAATAAATAAAAAAAAAAAAAAAAAAAAAAAAAAAAAAAAAACCTACAACCAACAAACAAATAAATAATTACTTATGCATTAATTATATCAAAAGAAAAAAAAAAAATAAAAGCTCGAACTACAGAACACAGAGTAAAGAAATAAAGACACAACAGCAGAATGAAAGAAGTAATTCTGAATAAGAAAACAAATTGAAAGGAAAGACTGTAGAACGAACAGGCAATTTACACATACGTAAATAATCTTTAGATCTCTTTGAAATGGTGCCGTCGTCAACCACTACAATAGGCCGTGGGTAGCCGGGCAGCATCGGGGGCTGGAACATGTAGGGAGGCAGGGGCTCCATGAGGGACGGGGCGGACAAATCTCTCATGCCGTGTCTCATTGTATAGAACATCATAGGTGGACGGTTTCTAATGGGCGGACCCTGGGTGTGGAAAAGAGGGTTGGTGTGGTACGGGTAAGGATGAGGAACGATTTGTCGGCTCGTTCCATTTGCTGATGTTTTTAACTTTTTCTTTTCTCTCTTGGCTTTTCTGGATTGTCTGAAAAATATAATTAACATTATCGTGTCAGTGACATCATCATCATAACCACCAACAGCAACGTCATCATCATCATCGTCGTCGTCGTCATTATCATCATCATCATCATTACTATTATTGTCGTTATTATTATTGTTGTTGTTGTTGTTGTTGCTGGTATTGGAGATGGTATAGTGGTGGTTGTACCGTGATGACGGAAATGGTTATGACTGTTTCGGCTTTTGTCATTACAGCGTTTTGGACTTCGCCTTTAAATTATTCCTAATTTAATTAAATTTAATATTTTCAAAAATTAAATTAAATTAAATAAAGAAACGTAAAAAATAAATAAATAATAATATTTCAGATATCTATTTTATTGTTTGCAGTCAAGTCGAGTAGATGTTTGATGTAAATGATGTAAACGATAATGTTAATTCATCAAATAAAACAAATACAAAAATAATAAATAAATAAATAAATAAATAAATAAATAAATAAATAAATAAATAAACAAACAAACAAATAAATAAATAAATAAATAAATAAATAAATAAATAAATAAATAAATAAATAAATAAGAGAACTAAGGGAAGTAACTCACTTGATTAGACAGTACACAGTGATGATAATAAAGAGAATAAGGAGTAATCCCCCTGCACTGACTCCTGCAGCTATTACACCAGTGAGTGACTCCTCAGCCATCACACCTGTAAAATATAGCATTTATGTATCAGTGTAAACTATGGCATTAGTCTACCAATGTAAAATACAACAAATCTTTCAGTGTAAAATATAATCTTAATTATCAGTGTAAAATATATTATTAATCGATCAAAGTAAAATATAATTTTAATATATCAGTGTAAAATATAATATTGATCTACCAATGTAAAATATAATAATATTATTAATCATTATTTTAAAAATATAATATGAATTTAGTAATTCATATACCCTCCCACACACACACACACACACACACACCTATATACACTCTCTATGGGAAAATAAGTCGATAAACTGAGAGATTTTAACCGGAGATAAGAAACACCACACATACAAACACACACACACACACACACACACACAGATACATACACATGTGCATACTGAGAGAGACCGGTGTGCGAGAGAGAAAGAGAAAGAGGTAGACAGACATATATAGATAGACAGATAGATAGAAAGACAGATGAGAAACAGACTATTGGACATCTTGTTTTTTTCTTATTATAAAGATTAACTGACAGTTGCAGACTTTTGCTTTTAAAGTGTGTGTTAAAATGCTGCTGTTGATTGCAAAATATCATTGTTTTTAACATCTTAGAGAGAACTGTATGCCCGACAAGATTCGATTACTGTTCATTAAATATATAAACATAACGTAAATGAAGAATAAATCAATATGAGTTTATGAAGTGCTGTATATGCATTTAGATCAAACTGCAGTAAAAATTCTGCCAATAAACAAACAAACACACAACCAAACAAGCGAACAAACAAATAAATAAATAAATAAATAAATAAATAAAAAATAAATAAATAATATTCATAACAATAAGCCAACCCATCGAAAACAAAACAGTATATATTATTCTGTTTATCACAATGCAATAGAAATTAAACAAACAGTATGTAAATATATACATTCTGTTGTTCGTGTCAGCACAATGTTTGAGATAAACAGTACACGTGTATTATGTAAATTAACACTGTCACCTGTTTATGACATGAAATTTAAACAGAAGAAAAATAAATAAATATATAATATATGGTGTACACGTTAAAATATTACAATTCGTATATGGCTCACAATCTCTCTCTCTCTCTCTCTCTCTCTCTCTCTCTCTCTCTCTCTCTCTCTCTCTCTCTCTCTCTCTCTCTCTCTCTCTTTCTCTCTCTCTAAAGTTAGTCATTAATATATACATATATTAATGACTAACTTTATGATAGCAAGAGTTAAAAAACACAACAAAACAGAAAATGATATAACATTTTACGTTCCAAAATAGCACCGTTATATATAGAAGACATGTACAAATTCCAAAGTAAATGTTTATTTTATGGTAGGGCTATAACCTCAGTACTTCATGATAACTGGGTTATGATCTTGATGGCGGACCTTACAGAGAACTGAGTAACTACGCATATAACCATTATACAATCTCATTTCTCTAGCTGTATTCTAACATACTAAAACTGCCTTGGGTTCATGAATTTTTAGACAAATACGCTTGAAAGTGACAGTGATCATTTATGTACCAAAGATTTGCTTTGAAAAATTAGTATATGCGATAAATTCTATTGATAATTTCCAAAGACTGTAAAGTAAGTTTTTAACTGGATGAAGGCAACCAAGGAGAACAAGAACACGATTTTTGTCTTCCTTTTTTTTTTTTTTTTTTATCTATAATCCCGCCGACACAGGTGAATTAGCTCGAGTTATTTTCGACTGTTCAAAAGCTTCATATGACGACATGACATTTTATTATTCAACTGTAGGCGTCGGGTGGCAATTTATAAAATATTTAGTCACGATATGGGGGAATCTTATTATCAACCAAGAGAAATGAGGATACCGTATATGAGCATTTCCAAATACGGAGTGAAACATAAACCATTCTCGAGCAGAAAAGTAATAATGTCTAAAAGATTGGCCAGAGATACTGTAACAGTAACATAACACAGGCTGACAAAATCTTGTTGGTCGTTCTTGCTGACTTAGTTTATAATTTGTATCCTAGTCACGATTTTCTTTTCTCTTTTCTCTTTTCTTTTTATTTTCTATGTTTACTTTCTTTCTTTCTTTTTCTCTTTTTGTTAGTTGCAGAGAAGAAGTAATTCGTCCGTCTTGTTTGAAAACCTGTTCATATTCCTAAAGTAGTGACTTTATCAGTCTGGGTGTGGTAATGTTATTTTTATGTAAGTTATTTTGGTGCTAGAGGTATTGTATGGTTCTGGTGTTTGTGTTCGTGGTATCAACATAGCAGTTATCAGGATAGAAATGTGGTAGTAATGGTGTAAAGAATGAGCTGCAATAGCTACAACACAATAACGACAACGACGAGAACAGTAACAACAGCAACGCCGAAAACAACAACACCATTAACGACAACAACAGCAATAATAGTAGTAGTACTAGTAGTAGTAGTAATAGTAGTAGTAGTAGTAGTAGTAGTAGTAAATAATAATAATAATAATAATAATAATAATAATAATAATAATAATAATAATAATAATAATGTGGATTTCCTGATAAAATATTAAGATTAACAAAGAGACACATAGACTTATCTATGAAGTAGATATATCATTTTGTTTTACAATTACTATTCAGGCTCATATCCTTTGGCATTGTGTCCGTGGTTACACTTTCATAATCAATCATTTTTGTTTTATCTCGTGCCCAACTATCCAATAAAACAGTTTACCACAGAAATACAACTGTATAATTCACAAAAGGTACACAACATCATATCGCCTATTTTTCTTTGACATCGTAAATCACGGCCTGACATATGTAAGTGTCAATAAAAAATTCTCAGTTGTCTGTTTCCTTAGTTTCTTGTAATTAAAAGATAATAAAATTCTGAATATGTTCTTGTGACTCGACGTGTATTGACTGCAAATTAGATTTGACAGTAGACCACTGAGGCCGGTAAAAAGGTGTATATGGTGGGTGGAGTGAGTGTCCGTTTGAAATATTCACACTGAAAAGATGTGAAAAAGAACTGATGTAGTCTCCCTTATGAACATTTTGCTTCCAGTATATTTTACCTTCTGAAGTATTTACAAGTTTGTTTTAAAAATATATTTTGCTTCTAGTTATAAATTGAACTTTTATTTTGACTGAATGAAACAAAAGGCCAGATTTCAATGTCTGCTTGTATATGTTCATGTATATATATGTTCATGTATGTGTATGCATGTGTTTGTATGTGTGTGTGTGTTTTTGAGTATCTGGTTATACACACATATAGATATGAGTGTATATTAATATGTATGTGTGTATGTATATGTGTATGTTTATGTATATATGTATGTGGAGTTTTTTCGCTACAATTACAACCAGTAACCATATTTGTAGAGTTTAAGATTCTTTTGAATCTCTTTCTTTCGATCCCTCTTTCTTTTTCTAAATCTCTACATGTTGTTTATTTATTACTGGACTACAATATCATGACAGTATCGCTTTTGCATATGCGATTTTCAGGAGAAAAGCTGCCTATGCTGTTTAATTTGTTTTCCTTTTTGCTTTGTATGTAAAGAAAACTCATAAAACACACAGGCATGCTGAGATTAATTGCTGCATTCAATGATACAATATTTAACGTAAGAAGCTAGATCTAGGAAGTAACTCAAACAGACTTTTTCATCGTAATATAAAAGTCAGATCACGTGTTTAACATCTCTCTATGCTAAACTGGAAGGCATCACTAAAGCAAAAATTCGTTATTATATCACATGTTAAATTATCTGTATCCATCTTTAAAACTGCACATTAAAATTGTATGATATCGTCACATGACCATCGAGGAACATACGATGTTGTGTGAATAATACCACAACCCCCAAGGTGACTTTTTATCTGTGGAGAACGTGTTGGACTCATCGTTCGGGCTTACAGGCGATGTATTGTTTTGTTACATGCAGGTATTGTGCAAACTAACACCCATGTCTTCACGCTCTGAATGCGACAGCTCTTTGCCGTGTGGACCAAGAAGCTCCGGGCTAAGACAGAGACGTCAACTTCTGACAAAGACGAAAATATGTCACAGTTCACAGGCTTAGTATCTAAATGATAGGTCGGTGGAATCCTATTGTGCGACTAGACCCAGTGGATGTTTTGGGGGGAAAAAATATAGATTTGTATAACATAGAATATACGAAAAACGTATGCATCTACTTTTTCAGCTATTTGTCTAAGTCTCAAAGTACCTACATTTGATTTATAAATACACATACATATAAAATATAAATGTATCTTTATACACGCAAAAAAATACAAAAGTATATATACAGTAACTGAAAGTTGATGAAAACACTTTCTACAATGTTATGTTTGTATTTATCTTTTTCATCACTGATTTCATATGCGCTAGATGGAATTTTAAGGTAAGGTATTTTATCTTGTTCTTTTTATAGAATTATCAGCTCTTCATCTCAAAAGACAAAGAAATGAATGCACTGGAGGCTAAAGAAAAAACAAAAATCATCCAACAAACAAACAAACAAAAACAGTTTTAAAAAAAAGCAATAGTACAAATCTTATTTTTTACTTAAAACTGAAAGGAAAGACTGAACAATCTTGCCTTTATAATATTCTTTATTCAAAATGAGATTTTAAATTCTATAAACCTCAATATGTACCTTTTCTTATAAATTAAACAAGGAAGTTTTTCTCTCTTCTTTTTTCATTTCACCTTTAAACTGCTATCCATTTATCAAAACTTAATACACCATCTGAAATAGTTTCTTTTGTTGTTGGGGTAACCCTAATTTTACACCATGTAATAAGACAAGCTGAAATCAGAGAGAAGCCCACGTTACCCTCGTTATACAAAGACATACGGTGTCATATAAACATTACCATAGAAATCTGCTTGAGACCTGCCAGCCCCAGATAATGCCAAATCAGCGTGACAAAAAATAAAAAATAAAAAATAAAAAAAACGAAAAAATGAAGGTCCGCTGTTTGAAAGGGGTTTTATTCTGTCATAATAACGTTGTGAAATATAAACCAGTTTTCTGACCGTTTTCTGGAAGCATGAGCACGTTCGAAATCAAACTTTTCATAGCTTGAGGTTAGCTTATATATTTATATATATGTCATATAACTTACAAACACAATATATATAAATTAAGGTTCTTTAAGCTGTTATCAAAAATGGGTTGTTTATTTCTTAGGTGAAAATAAAACCATCGACAAATATCGAAATACACACCCCATAACTTTTGAAAAGCCTGACAACCAGTGAGCTACAAACGAATATGTGATGACAACTCCCTGGTTTTCAATTAAAGAAGAAAGAACAGAAGGCTCAGACGAATGTTATGCAAGGTATTCATCAACGTTTGACAACCTTCACAAAAAACTGCAACCATGTTGAACTCCGCGAACCCTGCATGAATAGACACTGTGCTTGCAGTCACAGATCTAAAAAGATGGGTGTATGCAAATAGCGAATACAATTACAGCCTTTATACATAATGTAGATAACAGACGTTGCGTAATTTTATTACAGTAATTTTTTGTAAACCCCACGGGAAACAAATATCAAAACGTCATTATATTGCGTGCAGCATGACGATGCCTATTAATAACTGTGTTTTTATATTTTATTATGTAAATGTAAGACATGTTATATGAAAGTCCGCTCTGAAATAGAAAGCTGGTAATAACAGAATATGTATACTATGAAACGGGTTATGAATGTCTGATATACTTTGTATTTAAACGTACTGATCATAAATAATTCTTGTTAGAAAAAAATCTTCTTAGAAATATAGTCAATCCTAATATAATTTCAAAAAACCTGCCATAATTATGGTGAACCGATCGTAATTTAATTTCAAAATAACAGTCAATAATATTTTGGTATACCAATATTAAAGAAATTATGCTTGTTTTATTCTCCATCACAAAATGTAAAGAGCATATAATGTAAATTTATAAGTTTAATTATATAATTATAGTAATTTTCTGAACTGTAATAGTAATGAAAACAAAATTATCGTCATTGTCATTATCTGCTTTAAAGGTACTAGCATATTTCCATATTCATGCAAAGTTGGAACAAATTTTATATTTATTTCTGTCAGCAAAGTTAGTATTTATGACTGTTTCGAACGTATCACTCGCCTATCAGATCCCAACATCCCCCTCCTCGTCAACTTCCCGAAATAAATATAATACATTAGCTGATGCTTTGTCCTTTGAAGGTTTTATCGCAATACCAATCTATCACATGATGGTAAAGAAAAATCGTGACTGATAATAGTAAATAATATTGCTGTATATTTTCCTAGGTCAGACTCATTTTTGGGCTGGTGTGTCTAATGAATAATCCAGCTTTTTTTTATAAATAAAGGTAGACTCTATGACGGTATCCAATTTCAGACCATAGTGTTGAATAATATAATGTTAAATATCACTTCTCCATTTGTACGCATTTTTTTTTTCTGTTTTTTTTCCACAGCTGACATTTATAGGAATATTTATGTGCTTAAATAAAATGTTAAGCCTTGAGAATATTTATTCGTTGTTATAAACAAGTGTAAATATTTCAATAAATCATCAAACAAAAAACATCTTACTGAATATGTGTGCATTTCTATGTATATATATACGTAGGCAATATATATTTTTGTGCATGTGTGCATGTAATTATAAAATATATTAATAGCGTTTCCTTTGTCAGTATAAGCATGCAGAACAAAACTTAATATGAAACAAATCAGAAGATCATCAAAAGAGTTTTTTTACATATACAGAAGAAACCATTGTTTAGAAGTTTACTTATAACATAATACAGTTATATTATTCCACGCAGTTTCGCACACAAATGACAATCAACAATGATGTTAGCTGCCCGAGGTGTCGTGTTATCAGTTACGTACTGTCACTGTGACATCTCCGACATAAACCAAACCTGTTAGGTAAGCCAGTCAGTCTTCCGAGGTGTTACTTGTGTCCACAATATATGTTTATAACACTGGTGCATGATATTACCCAAACTAAGAAACCACGGAAAAGATGTTATATAATTAAGGTCCTCGATAAGATTCATGCAATAAAAACAACAACAACAACAACAATAATAATAATAACATCAGCAATAGCAACAACAATAATAATAATAAGGAGAAAGTCCTGCTGTTGCGTTGGTCTATTCTTACAATTAGCGGAAAGTAACAATTTGCATATATACCTTCCCATATGCAGTACAGAAACAAGAGTTTTGATAAACCATCGTCGGACGCTGACTGTAATGTTAAAGGAAATAACCTTGTAAGAGTTCCACGCAAGGTTTACTGACACTACAACTCATTATGTGTTTCATGCCAATTGATGTTTTGCTACACGGATTTAACAATAAATAAAAAATACAAATATCTAAAGCATAATAAAAACTGATGACTCCTATTCAGAACTTAGCCCTGCTTACGTCAAAAGACAAAGTTTAAAGTTACACCTTAAGTTATTCACCAGCATAATGGCATGTTAGTTTTCTACCATTGAAATCACATCCTAACAGAAATCTGACCGTGGGAACACGTATTAAGCACAAAAGCATGTTACAACAAATTCAATTTACATTACCCGAAACTCGATATTCAATACGAATGTTTGTCTGCACCGGTTCGCAGTCAATTACCGGACTGATCAATAGATCAATGCTTGACGCATTAAGCCAGATCCACAGAACTCTAAGATAAACGTGTTCGATCAGGGAAAGTTTGATTCCATGATACGATTTATCGAAAAAAAAAAAGGTTCTGTTCTAAGTTTGTACATAAATCTTTGGACATATATTTTGGTTTGACAGTTGTAATGTGTATAGAAATATTGGTTTTATTTCATAGAATACAAGTAATAATGATTTAAAATAGTGATTATATTAAGAAAGGCCATTTTCCCTCCTATTTTTATTACTTAGAACATGATAACGACTACCAAACATGATCACAAAAACAATACAAACTTCAAAATCAACAATAAAAACATTACCAGTACTGATGCTGTTATGATGAATTTCAGTTATTATTAAAAAAAAAGTTTTTTTTTTTGTTTTGTTTTTGACATTTTATTATTGACATTATTATTATTATTATTATTATTTTATTAATTATTATTTTGTAACTGTCTTTTTTGAAAAAATGTTAACTGTAACATATCAGCCTCTGTAGGTCAATGTCCAGAGCACTGGACTTGTATACCAAGGATCGTGAGTTCAATTCTCACTGCAGGCTTGAATATACCTTATTTGGTCTTCGATTAAATAAATGCGTTCAAAAGTTTTATATGAAATAAACACTGAGAAAAATCTGGGTTCATTCATCAGGGTCACAACGTTTGCTTACAATTCATTCATTTTAATGTTAATGGTTATTTGTTGTCTATAATGTTTCTATTTCTGTACACAGAAAACTCACAGTATCTGTAAAATAATCGATTAGCAGAAAATAATTTTTTATTTACATTTTTCCATAGAGGAGAGCACATAATTATGACACCTTTGAATATATATTAGCTACCTATTTACATTCATGTGACAGGTTGAACCCAAGGATACGAATGTAGCCATACATTTTAACTGAGATTTTCATTTAAAATGAAGTCCTTTTATAATAAAGCATTCAAATTCGCGCTGTTGCACGTAAATGGTTCATTGGTAAAACGCAAATTCATATGTGGTATAAATAGAGACCGAAAAGCACACATAAAATGTATTTGCGTTTATTCTCGAGGTTAGTAGTATTTTACATGCAGTTTGAATGTAAATGCTAATAAGTCCGAGAGAAGGTGTGAATTGTGTTGTTAAAGAAGTATATTCGGAATCATGTGTCACGATGTAGACATTAAACTCGACATACTGTCGGGTATTCATTATAGTTAAGAATTTCTACAGTATGACTTAAAGATAATTTCTTAACAGCTTATTATTATACCAATCACCGTTATTATCATCAACACATCACCATCACCACCTTACACCATCATCATCACCTTTTACCACCATCAGCGTCATCGTTATTGTCGTTACCATAGTAATATTCTTCTTGAGCATTGTACAATTCCCTTTTATTCCCTTTCTTCTTCTTTTTTTTCTGATGTTACTGTTTTGGCTTTGGTGATGACAGTTTTAGGATTAAATTAAATACAACTGAACACGAGATGTCATGCAGTAATAAACATACTCTGTACTGGAGAAATCATGTTAACACGCTTCATCCACATT
>CM022679.1:12279414-12309414 GCA_012295275.1 Chrysomallon squamiferum
GTGTAAATATATATAGAGTTACTATTAGTAACACAAGTACACGTTAGCAGTATCAGTAGAAATAGTGTACAAATGTTTAGGATTACTATCAGTAATAGGAGTAATTCCAGTGGGTGTGGTGCAAACACACATAAATACGTGTGTATGTGAGTGTATATATTTATAAAGTAACTATCGATAAGAATAGGAAACGTGAACATGATTCGTCGTAAATTCACCGATAACTGTGGCATTAAATTGACATTAACGAGAAAAAAGAACAAGCTGACCAGAATGCTATGCCTTGAACTGTCTCATTTAATCACCAAAGGTATTTTCTGTTCCTTCGCCAAAAACATCGTTTAAAACAGCTGACAGTTTGTATGGGTCTTACGCAGGCAAGAGTTCGTCTGAATGTATCTCGTTATGTATGCATCGCTGTCTATCTCGATTTCACCCCAGTATCATTGTACGTCTGTCGTTAATAAAATATATTCATTTTCGCGAAACAACAATTTCTGACAAAGGCCTGTACGTTTTCTGAAAGTAATCTTTATACATTGTCCGTGATAGAACAGTTTCTGAGCCCCGACCGGCCCTATTACGATTCGACAGACCTGAACGATGAATTCCTTTATACGCTGTTCCCCAACCTCATTGTTGGAGACTTAGGAGCATGAAACAGCAAGATGGATTAAACCCTACCTCCTCCCTCCCGCCATCAATCCATCCACCCAGTTTTATAATAATGAAATGATACATATCTCGGTCATCATTCGAAAAAGGAAAAGAAGCAAACAAATAAACAAGATACAAAAAAAGACATTGTGAAAGAAAGTAAGTAAGTGAGCAAAAAAATGAAGAATGAATAAAATAAAGAAAAAAATTATGAAAGTTAGTAATTGTCTAAGAAACAAACAAAGCAAGAAAGAAAGACGAAAACTAAACAAAGAATAATAAGAAATTAAGACGGAATTAATTTCAAATATTATCCTTAACCTAGCAGTCTAGATTCAGTTTGTTTTTTATCTCGACTAATGGATATCAAACTTTCTGTATTTCGAACTCATCATCATCATCATCATATTAATATTATTATTATTATTATTATCATCATCATCATCATCATCATCATCATCATCATCATCATCATTATTATTATTATTATTCCATATTTCAGACATACTCATGGACTTTAGATTAAACCTAATACTTCTTTCTCGCTATCAGGACGAGATATTTTACATATTATTTTCTGTAGAGCTCTTCGAAAGCACACACCACCGTCCTCAATAACTAGCGGCTCGACACTAGCTCTACTGGATACAGCCCAACGGACGCAGGGTCATTTCAAAACACAGGCAGTTTCTTAGTTCGTAAAAATAATAGATATTTTATTTCTTTTTCTTGACATCTGTTTCTGTTCGGCCTATCTAAATCATATGTTGTTTATGCGGTTCACTGATTTAACACATGTGTGTACTGATCAATACATTTGTATGTGACGATTAAATATATTTTTTTTTATAGCAAATCAATGCAGTCTCATGAAGTCTGCTCTTTTACAGAAATTTAGCAGAAAATTCAGTATTAATTATTTATTTTTATTATTATAATTATATATATATATATATATATATTTTAAATTTTATTATTATTATTATTATTATTATTATTATTTTTTTTTTTTTTTGAAGTTATAATTTGTTTAAAATATGAATGGTATCAGATAATGAATGATAGATAGATCATTATCATTCATTATTTCTTTATGTTGTTGTAGTTATTTTACTATTATCATTACAGATAATGATGACCTTTATTATCGTTATTAATAAGTGGTTCTGTCAGTGAATTAACTCTGAATGCTTGTTAATACAATAACATTACTGTAGAAAACCACCAAAAAAGTATAATATTCTATATTTTGACAAATAAAACTTCCTATTTGCCTGTCACCCATGTTAGGTGTATGGTATATCTGATGAAACAGCTAGTTGTGGAGTGTGCTTGGGACACCTGTAACGAGTCAAAATAATCCACTTACCTGATGTTAGTAAAGCCAGGCACAGAAGAACTGGTTGTTCCAAACAGGACGCCATATTCCTGCGTAATCCAAACACGGAAGTTCAAGAAAGAACTGTCTCTACATATCTCCTGTCTAATTCACCTCCTGTTTAAAAACTGTTCTAATGTCTAAGGGAACGATCTAAGTGTCTTTCTTCAAACGAGTCCTTTCCGCATGAATGGTAATGTATATGATCCGTTTCAGATTTCTAAACCGACCCTCGAAGTCGAGACCCAAGTGTTCGAAGTGCGTAGCTTTAAAATCCCAACTTAGCGACGCTGGCTCAAAATGATTTCTTTTTTGTTTTTCTTTACTCAGCCAGTTTCTTCATGGTTTGTTGCTGTATTAACGAAATTAACGCTAATACGTAAAGTTATCGCAGCCAGTCGACTAATAATCCAGCAGCAGAAATCAACAGACGACAGGATCTAGCAGACGACACGTTTGCCGGTTAAGCAGACGACACCGTTTGCGCACTCTCTGCCTGCTAGCTTTGACCGCTTTAATGGATTCACCTGTAATAAGTTGTCAAACCAGAATTGTACAGCGACTCTAATAATAATACTCTGGTCGGGTAGGAGTAAAATGAAAATAGCTATATTTGTAACGTGAAGTCGATGACGAGTGGGTCCTACTGCGGTGTTAATTACCCAAAGATCTTTTGTGAGCGTGCTTTAAAGAACGGGATCTCGTTAAGCCCTATTTATAAAACACCCGTCTCCATTTTGTTTTTGTTTCCATACTTAATTTTTGACTTTGTTATTTAAATTTGGTAAAACATTTTAACTAACGTTATACTCAGATAAGGGTGGAGTCGTTTTAAGTATAAACATACCCGAGGAGCCACTCCTTTCTATGATGAATAAAATAAACGTATATTTATGTTGAAAGATAATATTATATCCTGATTCGCATTTATTACTCATTACTGTAGGTATTATAAGCTAAGTTTTAAGGGGTTTAAAAATGGGGAAATAAAATCTTCTTCAACATGCACATAATTCTATATTATCTTTCATTATAATTATTTAAAACTATTTTAAAATGTGTGATTTTTGTTAAGTTTATAATACAATTATTACAACAGAAGTTTCATAAATATTGGACGTAACTTTTAAATTGAGATGTTTTCTTTTTGAAATTACCGTTCACTTCATTAAGGAGCTTTTAATTAATTAGTTAATCTGTTTGGTTGTTTTTTTTAGTACATGACATAAGCCTCTTATTCAGTAAGGACAATGCATATTTTAATTTTCATTATTAAAGAATTATTCATGCTGCGCTATTTAATATCCTTTTCATCTTTGTAAAAAAAAAAAAAAAAAAAAAAAATAAAGAAATAAAGTTATAATAATATTTCCTTCTAGCAAAATTTCTTGTGTTCTTTTCAAGATTTATGGCGATTTGTTTAGTGTTTTAACGTCAGAATTAAGTGACAGACACACACAGAGACTGACACAGACGTGTACTGCTGCCCCGGGCTCGCACTGCATTGTCTGGCAAAGTGGGTTAGGAAACAATGTTTGGTGTGGGTCAAAGACGTTCAGTTTTGTTCAACGTCTGTGTAAAAGTTACTGTCTTGTCTGCGGATGGAACGTTTGATAGGAGGTAATGATGAAGTCTTTGTTTGCAAAGCGGCGAGGAATCGTTTGATAGTAAAATATTGAAAAAAAAAAGGAAATTACGTTTTCATGATAAATTTATATATGTATATGCACATACACATTCACATACATGCATGCACGCATCATACATACATATATATAGATACATAGATATATACATACATACATACAACATACATACATACATATATATATATATATATACATCTAAAGAAACTAGCAGTCAGACACAATTTATCTCTCCTTGTTTACACATTACGGAAACGACTCAGTTTGTTGTGTTCATATTTTCTCAAATTTCATTCATTTATTCATCCTTTCATTGATTTATGTTAAATTATATATTTTAATGTGTTAAATGTGTAAAATATTTAACCTTGAACATTAACCTGTAGGATAATAATAGCAGTTAACACGATCGGTTAATGGTCTTTAGTTAATCTCGTCACGAAATCAAGTGTCTTTTGCATGCATCCGTTAGCACATATCCATGACTAGTTTATAGGATCTGTAATATGTGCATGCCAAACTACGTGAAGGTACGCATACAGTATCCCTAGTCTTTAATATATATATGTAAGAACAGCACAAAACGCTGTGGAAGTATGTTTCATTACACGTTTCTGACCTAATAACATAAAATAGAATTAGTTTTCAAGGACATACAATTGTTTGACGCCTAATAACGGTTCATAGAAGATTTGATTTTTTTTTAAATATATATTTGACCAATTACGATCCATTAATCATTTAATGTACATTGACTTCACTCGTTCTAATGCATTTTTTTTTTTTTTTTTTTTTTTTTTTTAGCTTCCTTTTTAATGATTAAATTTAACCAACATGGATATCTAGCCTGGATTATTTGTGGTAAATGTGGCTCTACAGAGAATCTGCCTATATTACTTCTTCCTTTTTTTTACTTTAAATAAATAAAGCCCTATAGAACTAAAAAACGCACTTCCTTTGTTGGTATGTCTATAACATTAGATTAATGATTTCCCAGCTGATGTAATAAGATATGACATTACAGAATCTGGTTGTAGTGGTATTTATGCATTGAACGTAATTATGTCTGTGTGTGTTTGAATCCATGAAAGTATGTTTATATGTATTTATATGTATGTATGTATGTATGTATGTATGTATTTTATGATTTTAATATTTTCTGTCTTATGAATGTCTAATTAGATTGCACATAAACAATATTCGGGAACGCACTGGCGCAGGAGGACAAAGTCCAGTCATGACTTCTCAAACCCAGTCAGATGCCGCTGACGAGACTCGAACGTATGTCAAACATTCGCCCACACACCGAAGGCGGACGACATTAGCGTTCGGCCATAAAGACAACCTTGTATGTGTGTGCGTTTGTGTGTGCGTGTATGCATGAATGCATATATGTAAATATGTATGTATGTATGCATGCATATGTGTATATATGTATCTAGGTACATACGTAAGTACCGTATGTATGTATGTATATATGTTTGTGAGTATATGTATATGTGTATTTATGTATGCATGAATGTATGTATGTAGGTGTGTGTATCTGAAAGCATAGCTTAGTTCTTGTCCACTACATGCTATTATTACAATATTTATTTATTTATTTATTTTTTTTTTTTTTTTTTCAATTGTTTCAAAAGAGAAAATTAATATACACGCATCACTGAAACTCTGGATATGGCAGTGGAAATTAAGTCCGTTTCCCAACAAAGTAAGAGTTACGTCTCTTTTTGAAGACGTTTTTTGAAAAATGGCGTCTTATATGCAGCAGACAACTGAAATCTGTACACATAATTCACATTCCACTGACTTTGTACCGATGCATAGAAAGATTTTTAACAATATAAATAGACGTACGATATAGTCCATCACTTTGGATATTATTATATATTGTTATATATTTGTTCTCAGGGGACTACAGACTCATTTTTAATATCGACCCTTTCATATTCTTCTATCGACATTCTTCATATATTTTCTGATTTTGGGAAAGTATACCAACGTTAATAAAAGCAAAAGAAATATATATATATATATATATATATATATAAAAAGAAGCTATTTAAAAATTAAAGCATTAGTACGAGGAAGTTCAATTTGCATTAAAAAATTAATGGACTGTAAATGCTCATATAAATATTTAAAAGCAATTCAACATATTTTGAACATATATAACAAAACATTTATTTAAACTGACATTGTATTCATATTTCTATTCTTTAATATCTCTGAAGAAAGATATTACGATCTTTGAGAAGAGTATTAATATTTATTTCTTTGAGAAGAGGTAAAAAATCCACTTTCAACTCACCTTATTACATTTATTCCTCTGATTTTCACAACTAAATCCAGTCTCATCTATATAGTTTGGGAAACATACTAACATTATTTACTCCTTAAATCCCAAATCTAAATAGACACCTAATCAACCTAAAACAATTTTCGATCGTCTTAAATGTTCCATCTGCCATTTTGGAATTCTCTTATATAAAATTTCATGTAATTCCCTTTCTTTCTTTAATAATAATAATAATTCTTCCGACAAAAACAACGCCAACAACAACAAAAAAACCCCCACAAAAATCCAACAAAAACAACAAAAAAATATAGAATACTGTACATATTTTAATGTCAGACATTGACAATACTTATACAATTACAAAGATATGTATACTGCTAATTTAATCAATTATAAAACACCACAGGTATTAATATATGCGTTACATACTGTTCTTAAACTCTCGATATGTTAATTCCAAACATTGATAAATAATTCATGAACGATAAAAAAATAATAAAACAAATAAAATAAAAAAAAAAAATAAAAAATAAATTCAGTTTTATTTCATAAAAATATAACTGTAAGTTTAAAATTTATTCTTTTTAAGAAAGATAAGAATAATTGTCTATTTTTTAAGACAATATCCAAAAAACGTCAAAAAAGTTTTCAATGTAAAAATCTAATGTTAACACACTTTATCCCAAAGTTTTAATAATAATAATATTAATATTAATAATAATAATAATAATATAATAATAATAACATTTTCAGGGTGTTATTATCCTATTTTTTACCTTTTAGTACATTTTATAGCATAATAAAAAGCAGCAAACAGTAAATGCTTTTCTGTATGCTATGCTAATGGAAGACAGACACGCTAATTAAGGTCACACAAAAAGTTGTCTTCCAAATTTTATATGATCACTCTATGTAGGACTAATTAAAACATTAACACATACATACATACATACATATATATATATATATATATATATATATAGAGAACAAATGGTATTCGTAATAAAAGCCAAAACATTATATACATTAATAATACTTTATTAATAGAAAATGTATGTTTGTCACTAATATAAAACCTTATTTTTTTACTCCAAACTGTTTTAACATTTTATTTCAATACAAATATTTATATTATTTTCCAGTTTGATCATTTACTTACACAACAAAATAAAACAAATATTTTGCTTAGATAGAGACAATATATTACACTTTGCTGATTGTATTTCTGATTATATAGAAACTGTCACAATGTTTTTGTAAATCATCGTTCAAAACATCATAACTTGTTTGTCGCTGAAAAACAGTATATATACATATATTTAATAATAATAATGAAGGACAGCGAACTCCAGAATGGCATCATTATTAAATTTCAGTATTAAACTCATATGTACAGATTTTTTTTGATCGATTATATCTACATAAATAAGCAGGATCAAACACTTTTCAGCTATTAAAACAAAATGCTTGTGAATTCTTTTCTAGAAATTTTAAAATAACTGAAATGTAATTTTATAGTTTCAGTACTGTAATGTAGTCCGTTTACAGACTCTATGAGTTAAATACATTATTGGTTATCATAATAATAATAATAATAATAATAATAATAATAATAATAATAATAATAATAATAATAATAATAACAATAAAACATATTTCGGGCAAAGACATTAACTGACTTTAATAATTAATTCAGTGTCTCTTGTGTGTTAAAAACTGAAAATGACGAAACATTGTTAATTATTTAAAACAGAAAGTACTGAATGCGATGTGAAATTAATCTTCTTTGAACGGATCAGCTGATGGATTTCGATTCTGGAATGAAATAAAAAACAGATACAACATATTAATCATTACATGCATGTTTATTTCTATACATGCATGCAGTGACGGTTCATACCACACACACTCATCAACACGCACAGGACTAACGACATTCTACAGTCTGATAGGAAATAATATAAACAATTTTGAAATATTTACTTAAAACAGATTTTCTCATATCGTTTAAATATGTTTATAAGCATATAAATTCACTGAATACGTACGTAATTTTTTTCTATAAATCATGTACGGTGCGTATGTATGTATATATGTAGGCTATGTATATATATGCATGTATGTATGTATGTATGTATGTATGTATGTATGCATGTATGTATGTATGTATGTATGTAAATATATGTATATATGTATATGTATATGTAAATATATGTATATATGTATATATATTTAGAACAATTCTGAGATACCTGTGAGTTGCAAACTGGTTATAAATTCTATAATTCTATGTCTTATAATCGCATATATCTCTCTAGACATTAAGAATATTTAAAAAAAGAATACAATTATAATCCACATATTACCAACTATTTGTAAGACATATAAAACTAACAAATTAATAATAATAATATAATAATAATAATAATAATAATAATAATAATAATAATAATAATAATAATAATAATAATAATAATAACAATAACAACAACAACAATAGAACATAAGATTCAAGTGATTAGATGAACAGTAAATCCCACCTTAAAACATAACCAATGAGGGATCGTTATCTGAGAAGCTCATGGTTTCCTGTTTAATTTCTTGATCTCCATTTCGTTTGTCTGACTGATTTCCGTTGGTTGTGGCGCTGCCGATTCCTGAAGACACCTGACTGAGTGTTGTGTCGTCCTGACCTTTTTTCGATTTGTTAACTACGGCGTACAAATCCTGCGTCGTGCCTTCGAATTCCTCTGGCTCGATAGTCGTTGTGTAGACCGGTGTTTCGTTCTTTTTATCGAAAGGTCCTAGATTTAACGTTTCGTTTTCAACAACGTGTGTAACTATAGTAAATTCTTCCTCCTCTTCCATATCTAAAGATTTTGCCTGTAAAATGAAAAATAATAAAGAAATAATAATTAAAAAAAAAAAAAAACAGAAAATAAAATGAATAAATAAATAAATAAATGAATAAATAATAATAATAATAATAATCATAATCATAATAATAATAATAATAATAATAATAATAATAATAATAATAAAATAATAATAGCCACGCAAATAAAAACATTTATTATTTTCATCATTAACAACATCACCGATATAGCTGCTATTATGTTATTATTACTATTATTATTATTATTAGTAGTATTATTATAGATTTGTATCTATGTATATTAACACACATAAGTTCTCTTTAAATATGCTTTATATCATTCTACAATAAAATATCATTATTATTATTATTATTATTATTATTATTATTATTATTATTATTATTATTATAGATTTGTATCTATGCATAGTAACACACAGAAGTTCTCTTTAAATATGCTCTATATCATTTTATAATAAACTGTTACATTATCTTTACCTTTACTTCTGTCATTTCATCATAATGTTCACTTGTGCTGTTCCTTCAAAATAAACAAACAAATAAATAAATAATTAAATAACAACCACAATCACAATGACATAAACAAAATAAGAATATCAAGAATAATAACAATAGCAAAAAATCATGCAGAAATAATAACAATAATAATAATAATAATAATAATAATATTAATGATAATATTAATAAAAATAATATTAATAATAAAAATAATAATAATAAGAAGAAGAAGAAGAAGAAGAAGAAGAAGAAGAACACGAAGAAATTGTTGTTTGTTCCTAAAATTTCTAACGTACTCACCATTTCTGAATATAAGCATCTGAAATGCAAAGAAAAAGTAAATAATTTGTAGTCGTTTATTTTTTTAACAATATACAAAAGTCACTTCAGTATAATGAAACTCTACAGTTTATCTTGACAAACAGTAAAACATCCAACTAATATAACTTTTTATTTTATTAGCAGCAAGAGCCTTGTGTAAGCACCGTCCCATAAACAGGAGTGTATACACCATTACCTTTGATAAATCGCCTGGGTGAAACTGACTGAAACTACCTACGGCAAGAAAACATAATTATATCAACACGACCTTTGATAATCACATCCTAGCAAGAAAAAGCCTGGTCACCAATTGACATATCCATCCAGCTAGAGCTTTCTAACAGCTGATTGTATCCGCTCTATTAGTCACACAGATAAATAATCACATATGTGCATGTGAAGTTACATTTGCTAGAAAATATAGCGAACAGTGTCGCACGTTAAATAAGACTTTATTAACCTACTTGAATCTTTGTCGCCTAATGTGCTTCTGGGTAATGTTGATGCTGCAGACGCTTTCGAAGACAAAACCTTGCGTAGTTTTCTCATTTTCCTTACGTGACGCGGAACTTTCACTTTGCCTCGCATTCTCTGCCATTTCGGAAACCAGTTTTTCCTATAATATGTGAATGTATATAGATTATAAAATTATAAATGATTTTTAACAACGAAGGACATAACTAGGATAACATTTTGTAATTTTGTCACCATTGTTGTTACATTTTGATCATAACATCAATGATAACACTGCGGACGATATTTTCGGCTAAATCTATAAACTTAGACATGAAACCTAACTATTTTTAATGGGGAAATTCAAATTATATAAATATCGATACCTTGAAGCAACTGCTTCGATCTAAATAATAATGACAGCAATCTATCTAGATTTTGGATTAAACTATAAATTATAACCTTAAAAAAAAAAAAAAAAAAAATAAAAAATGAGTTACCTCCCTTGAAACGCTCCTCTATTTTTACGACATGAAAGTAAAATACAATTCATTTTTTCCAGTTTACATGCTGTTGAAATGTTAACGATGCACACATTCAAGGATTACAATAAGTTAACTGTTTAACACACAGGAAGATACACATATGAAACAGAAAATAACTATTTTATACGTACCATGTAATTCCGATAACAAGAGCAGCTATAACAGCGATAAGTAACAGAAACGCAGAAACACTTGAAGCAACAAGTCCTGAAATCTCATTAAGAGCTAATACTCCTGAAAATAAAATATAATTGATTTATTAATAATACACACAGTCTGTATATACATGTGTGTGTGTGTGTGTGTGGTTCGAGAATATTCATCAATTAAAATCATTTACAGGATGCGGCGAAAGTAACCTTCTTTCTTATTTATTCGCTTAATTATGTATTGTTTATATATATATATATATAAGTATATAGAAATTGACACAGTATTAAACGACACAAACAGAAATTAAAAAAAAAGCAAAACTCGTTACTCCGCCGCACACTATATTAATGACAAGGAAAACGAGAACGTTAATATATAAAAGAAAACAGACTCACAGTAGTAATAAGTCATGGTGGTATTATTATTATTATTATTATTATTATTACAGAGTTTAATTTTTTTATTGTCTTTATCATGTTTTAAAATAATACATTAAAAAAAAATAATTATTTGTTTATTTATTTATTTTATTATTATTACTTATTATACCGTCGGTATGCGTTACTAGTAGTCACATTTACCCCGAGTATTCCAGTCGTTCTAGATAAACATATTGTTATACACCTGCCTGTGATCGGGGGAATGATGAAACAGACTATACTTTTATTTCGTAATATTGCGAACTCCGGGTAGTCTAGCAAACAAACTAAAGATAAATATTTGGCAACCACTGACAAAAGACGCTTCGTGACCAAAGGCGTAACTGAGTAATAATTTAAAAATCCCTACAAAAAAAACACACAAAAAAACAACAAACAAAACAAACAACAACAACAAAAGAACAATTGTGAAAGATAAAATAGAGAGTACGTTAACGATGACAGCACCAAACCATAAAAAATACAACAATACATAATATTGTTAAAATAATCTGCTTTTTAAAGTTTTTATTTCGGGGGAATCAAAAAAAGAAAAGAAAAAAAAATCCCTTTCAAGTCTACACAACAAAAACAACAACAATAAAAATCTCCAACAACTTCAGAATAATAGATGTTAACTTACGACTAAAACAGATTTGTTTCTACACTTCTCTGCAATTATCTAATTTCATTGTTCACAGCTAACTTTTGTTAAGAACAAAACATACTCAGTCTTCCATGGATATTTTAAAACGTTTATTCATATTTTTTTTCTCTTCATTTTATGTACGAAATAACTTCAGAATAAAAAGGAATATATGAGACTAAAGGCATCCTCACATATTTGTTATTTTATTACTATATTTATGATTAATAAAAAATATTTTCTACTTACAGTAAATAATAATGATAATAGTAGCACAACAACAACAACAACAATAATAATAACAACTTGGAAATAAAAATTAAAAAAATAAATACTGAAGTTACTCTTTAAGCTAGTTTTATCAGATTTCCTCAGCACGGTAAGCAGTAAATGAGAAACTGACTGGATATTTTGAATTAGCAAATAAAAAATTCATTAATGAAAGCAGAAGAATAAAACTAAGAAGATATTTTTGTCTTTGCTTGGATAATCCTATTCAAACAACGTCGTTAAATTCCTGTTCACGATAATAATAATGTTTAAATTGTGTTAACTGTATAAGTTATTATATCTAATACAATACAATCGCATAGGCGTTGACATATAAAATATAACGTTTCTTTATTCCTACATTACGTGATAAAACAGCACAGTTTTTATAGCGATTTGTACTCAGCCTTAGTCGTAATATACATTACTGTGGTGAGATCGTATTATATATTTTTAATCCAGATTTATAATCAGGATTTTTATACTTTTTTCTTATTTCCTTTTCAAAGCTGATAATAAGAAACGAAACAGTCAGATGAATAGGTATTAAAGCATAAAAAGTTTCATAAAAAAAGAAAGATTATAAATAAAGCAATTGTACGTAAGAAAATTTTATCTGATTTTATACATATTAGATATACACGCTGATATAATTTAAAAAAAAAAAAAAAAAAAAAATTGTATACATATATACGTCTCTTAAAAAAAGCTTAAGGGCAAGTATATTTTAAATGTCTACATAACATTTTTATCCTTAACTGCTTTTCCCAAAAGTCAGTCACATAATCACCTTTTGACCGTTACTGATTATATTCGTTGGGTTTGACATTCTGCTAAACCAGTTAAGTTACAGAAACAAAGATATCTTGATTCAAGTCTCTCTATCCCCCTACACTCTGTAATTATACCTATATAATGTTAGGTTTGACACCAGTTGCAGCAATAGCAGTGGCTGTAATAGAAAGAGTGATGGTTACAGTGAGGTTTTGGTACTTTAACAGTTTAAGATGCAGCTGCAGTAGGAGTAATGGAATAGAAGTAGAAGCAATGGTAGTGGTAGTGATGTTTGTATTAGTAATAGTAATGCTGTTGATAGTGGTGGTGGTAGTACAGGAGGCTATCTCATGGAATAGAAGTAGAAGCAATGGTAGTGGTAGTAATGTTTGTAGTGACAGTAGTAATAGTTAATAATCATTTAAATATAACTGACTGGTAATTTGGTAGAAGGTAAAAACAATGGAGGCTATCTCCAGTTAAATGAATTGTAAATAATAACAATAATAATAATAATAACAATAATAATAATTAATTAATTATAACAATTAACAATAATAACAAAAATAATAATCAAATTTTAAACTTTTATTCATTCAGATTTTTATTTTTATTTTTATTTTTATTTTTATTTTTATTTTTATTTTTATTTTTATTTTAATATTATTGTTTTCCTCAAGAATACATACAGTAATATTAGATGCATTCTGACATTTCACATAAAAATCATTGCCAGATGCCTGTTTTCGAGTACATATCGTGTTCGTCAAATATCGTGTTTTATTTGTGCATGACTGTATAATACACTTTATTGTTTGAGCTCCGGTTCTGTTCACGACGTTCTGAATGTTTGCTTTTAAAGACGTGTTCACACCGTGCGATTCGTGTCATGGATCCAAAGAAGCAGTTTAACAGACATAAAGACGTTTAAATTTCACATAAACGTGGACAAGAGAAAAAGAAAAGGAGAGCAATAAAAAGAGAAAATAATGAAGAAAAAAAGGAAAGAAAGAAAGACGAAATGAAAGAAGTAAAAAACAGACAAAAAACGAGAAGAAAATAAACAAACAAGAAGGAATGTCATAATATCAGTCTGTTCTCAAACAGGATAATGATGATGATTACTTTGAAACATCGTTGATAATTATAAAATAGTAATAATAACTGTGTTGAGGACATTCATCCATTATCATATTTTTGTTCAAACTCTTTGATTAAGAAGAATAAAACATGATAAGAAATATAAGTTAAAAAAGCTACTAAATGATTTTGTCAAAATGTATTTATAAAAAATAGCACAATCACATAACAAAAATAGTTAATAAAAATTACTACATATAATTTCACTTTTAAAACGAGATGCTGTTAATTAAAATTAACTCGTATAGCTTCACCTTAAACATAGCCTCTATATCAAAAAGACACAGGTATGTGAATGTATGTTTGACGGGAATCTTTATTTATTAGATTTAATGTGAATCGCATGTAACCCGCTAGTATCAGGTACAGTAATATAAAACCTTATTCTTGTTTCCGAAGTTTCAGTTTAACTTATCACTTTAATTAACATTCTTAACCTTCTGTTTGTTATTTGAGATATGTACGTATATATGCTCTGATAAAAAAAATCTTGTTTTTCTTAAATAAAAACTGTTCTATTTTCCTGTTGTCTAAATGAATAAATAACATAATATTTTTATCTGTTACCATTTCTACTACTTTTACGATTACCACTACTAATACATTTACATCTACCATAACTAGTACTTTTACCGTTGCCAGTACTAAGTCTTCAGTTACTGTATCTGTTTCGACTGCTAGCATTGCTTAATTCCTACCATTGCTCTAAGTATACAGTTGTTCTTATTACTGCTGCTGTTGCTTAAAATACTTCTATTATTACCACTACTGCTACTACAACCACCACTTCTACAACTGCTGCTGTTACTACTACTTATTCTACTACTATTACTACTACTTCTCCTGCTATTATTACTAATATTTCTACTACTACGACTGCTACAACTACTATTACTTCTGTTATTTCTAATACTACTAGTAAGAATTAGGAGAGATACTACAATGTTAGGTTAAAACTTATTGTTCTTGATGTCTTTCTACAATGTTAAAAGTTAAAATGTTTTCTGAAGCAACCCAAATATCCAACTAAAGTGTGTTTTTATTTTTTATTTTTTAATATTGTTCCAAACTTAAATAACGGTGAATTTAAAACACAAAAGATTTACGCGTTTCAGTGATTATGCTTTGTCATTTTACTGCGTAAATCATAAAATAAATGGAAAGAAAAAAAAAAATCAGGTCAACCACTATGACAAGAAATAAATCCTTTTCACATTTTCTGATTTATAAATCTTAGCTTGACTTTTCTCATTGTTTTTATTTTATTTTTGCATTGTTTTTATTTTATTTCATTTTTCTATATATTTATCTGTCTCTTTGTGTGTGCCTGTCAGTTTATCTATCTATCTGCCTGTCTGTCTGTCTGTCTGTCTGTCTGTCTATCTATCTATCTAGCTATCTATCTGACATATAAAATATAACAGACAGGCAGGTTCACTTTTCCTTCTCAACAAAAATATGAAAGATATTTTCAGATATTCGGTCTTGTTTTGATTCCCCTAGAAATATTTCTGAAGCCTATTCACAACCTGTTTCTGAAGGTTTTTGCCCACTTTCAAATCATTATTGTTAAACATAAATAAACCATATGCATACACTTATTTGATACCAGATACCGTGAATGATATATGGCAGAATGAATCCAAAATAAATACAACCTATTTGTCAGTAAACAGAGGCGAGGTTAATATCTTACAGAAAGTACAGATCAAGAATGTAATTAATGTCATTCAGTATACATTAAAATATTCAGTTAAATATCGTGTAATATCAGAATTAGAGTTGACTGAAGGATTAGACAGAAAAATTGTTTTATGCATCGGGTGAAAGAAAAAGAGAATGAAGGGACAGTGAGCCAGAGACAGAGCCCGAGAGACAGCGAGAGAGAGAGAGAGAGAGAGAGAGAGAGAGAGAGAGAGAGAGAGAGAGAGAGAGAGAGAGAGAGAGAGAGAGAGAGAGAGAGAGAGAGAGAGAGAGAGAGAGAGAGAGAGAGAGAGAGAGAGAGAGAGAGAGAGAGAGAGAGAGAGAGAGAGAGAGAGAGAGAGAGAGAGAGAGAGTCTGGTTATTATATTTGTTTTCACTGTTTTGGGGTTTTACAGTCTAACTACAATTATATTTTTGGGTTTTAATAGTGAAGAGAGTTTCCACGTGGTTTAACGACGTAGATGTAAATATAAGAAAAAAATGACGATGAAAAAAAATATGTAGATTTATTTATAACATAACTTTAATGCTAAAGATGCATGTAGGAACACAAAGGAAACATTAATTAACATCGCAGCAACCACATATATTTACGTCAAGTAGAAGCTGCTAATTGTAAACAACATATATCAATGCCATGTTTAATAAGTAAATTTTACTTACAGTAGGCTAACTCATACATAAAAATATACAGAAAAGTAAAACAAAAATAAAACGCATATTAGAAAAACAAGGTATATGTATATAAAATCTATCTTTTTTTTTATTTGTTTGTGATAATTATATATTAATATTTTTACATGAGTATGAATTTCAAACAAATGGACTGAATTAAATAATAGAGACGACGATTACGATGACAACAACAACAGCGACAACAACAACAACAGCAACAATAATAATAATAATAATAATAATAATAATAATAATAATAATAATAATAATAATGCTGATGGTATTGATGATGACAATGGAGTTGGTTATCAGATAAAAAAAAGAAGATAGCTCTCACTGTGATGGATAAAATTTACTATATAAAATGAGTATCATAACAAAATAATAATAAATAAATAAATAAATAAATATTAAAAAAAGAAACCCACACAAAAATCATCGGTCTTAAAATAGGACGTATTAGCACATTACGAAGTCACAGATGATTTTATCTTCAGTAACAAAATTATTCAGCTCTTAGTCACAAAAACGTGTACTTGGCGACTTAACAATATCATGTACGCTTCAGTGATTTGAACAAATCAAACAAAATAAATTGTAGTTAGATCGTGCGATGTGGATCTGAGGAGTTAAATTTATCCCGAGGACATCCTATTAGAACGAAAACTTCATTATAATTTCAAACAAAATATAAAACTTTTTAACATACATATACAAAATCTTCATAAATAGAGACTACTGGTTAACTATTGCTTAAATAATAATGAAATTACAGTAACACGTTGTAAAAGAAATAAATAAATAAATAACAAAATGTTTTTATATGTATTTTTATCGCACCAATATAGAAACACCTCAAAGTTGTTTACAGACAGATGCATCATGAAAAGAGACAGAGAGAGAAAAATAAATAAATAAATACATAAATAAATAAAGGTGTATATATGCACAAAAGTAGTCGAGTACAAAGATCCAGTTTTAAAACACACGAATTAAGACATCAGCCCACGGCCATTTCCCATTAATCTCTCAGATTTGATAATAAAAACAGCGACCCCTATGACATACACATTTTAAAACATTTGTAAAGTGCAGAAGGTTTTAAAGTTCACTTCAGTTAAAGACAAGTTATACTTTGTCTTTTATGTGTTTATCTCGGAGTTTTCCTGTCCACTGTGTTTTTCTGTACGTACAAATGATTGTGTAAGCATTGTATAAATAATCTTTCATTAACTTTACCAATAAGACTCCCAAGGTACAATATGACTATTAATTTTCTTTCTTTCTTTTTTTTATTATTATTATTATTATTATTTTTTATTTTTTATTTTTTATTTTTTGTTCTAAATCTAGGGATGTAAAAATAGTAAAAAGAAAAACAGGGCTACTGACAACAAGTGTCTCTGAAAACGACTACCAGGAAGACGTAAAGTTATTGTGTGCTATGACATTTTGCTGTAACAGAATACGGGTACTTCCTGGTTAGAACTACAGAAACTGTGTACCCAACAACCAGTGACTAAATAAAAGTAGGATCTTTTATATAACTTTATGCATGAAAAAACAGCTTCGGCTGGTTCGTTGTGTTTTTTTTTTTTTTTTTCCTGTTGAATATCATTTCGAGAGCTCTAGATAGATTATTCGTCTTTGTGTCTTTCCTGGCTGGTGGGTTTTGAATTATAATAAGTCCTTTAAAATATTTCTTTTTAAAGTGGGATGGTTTAAAATTATAACAAAAAGAAAACAAGGATGTGTTTGACAAAGAGACAACTATATTTCAAATAAGATATATTTATCTTTATTTTAAACGAAGTGTTAATCAAACTAGTCATCCTGTCATGTACAGAGAAATTTTACATTGAACGAATGAATACTGAATGTGTGTTTACTAAATGCGTTTCTTTTGTCATTCATTGGGGTACTCTTTTCGTTTAGCAAGAATGTATCTTTTATTTCCACCTTCCCCAAAACAGAGACTAATAATTGATTAGCAGAGCACGTGACTGAACCTAGAATCAATAACAAATCCTCTAACATTTAAATTATAACCCGCTTCTTTCCCACAACAACACGGATAAAAAGAGTGGCTGAGATTATAAAAATACAACAACAACCAACCAACAACAGTATTTTAAATAATTCACCATATACTTTTATATTTGTACCAGATTCTAAATGGGGACGTATCATATTTCACGTACAATTTGGCATGAAATGAGTTAAATATATATATATATATATATATATATATAAAAAAATGTAAATAACTTGAACTTATAATAGCTCCGTTAGGAACAAAAAGAACCGTATGCTAAAATAATTTTTACACAAGCATTATAGGAATCATAATAACTTATCATGTCAGTATTCGCCTCGAAGCGACCTAACAGATTTGTCGTGAAAAACGTCTATCAAAACGTCAGCATATGGAACAGTGGAAGTAGTAACACAGCGTTGTCGTTTATGATTAAGAATTATTTTACCAACATTCTTTTAAAACTGTGAATGTTAATAACGTACATTTTAAATACATATCTTTCCCAGAGTGGTTATGGCTAACATACAAAGACAAGATGATGACTGAAGAGATACGTTACTGTCAGAGAGACACTGAAGGAAAGACAAACTGTCTACGTGATTGTGATAAAATCGACTGTCATTGTGGAAACGTACAGATTCTTCGATAAAGCATATTTAAATAAAATGATTTAAATATTACATGTATGTGTCTATAAGAATATGGGTGTTTGTAGATTTACAGTTTGTCGTCATTGTTATGTTTCAGAGAAAAATGCGAAAAAAAACCCAATGAAATAAGTTTTACTTATTTTCATAGTGTTATCTGAACTTACTTCTTTCGTTTGCTTTCAGATAATTTTAATAATCATGGAACAATTAAGTATTCACATTATAGTTTATTGTTTTATAATTTACTTTACATATCCACAATTTAAATAATATTTTAAGACGTTTTTGTGTCCATTAACTTCATAAGGTTGATTAAGGTGATGACAAATATTTAAATTTATATCATAAAAGACTTCATATGGGAAAAAAAAAAAAAAAAAAAAAAAAATCATCCAACAAAAAGCAAACAAACAATGGATATATAAACCACGGAAAATTGCTAGTATCTTGATAATATTTGTTACTTTAGACTATTTTCAACAAAAGCAGTGAGTCATACGTTAAACGGTAAATTCTAGACTATGTGCAAAATAATTAATATCAAATAACAACATATATTCAGGAAAGTCCGTGACCCGGGATATATGACTGTAGATGTATTATAGAGTCTGTCATGTTAGTTTTGACAAACTAACGTATTTGTAGTGTTTATTTTACCATGTTACTGATGTTAGCATAAGCCTTCAGCTTGACCAGTGAATGGACTAAATCGTAGAATTTTCATGACCTGTCCTTCAAGGCTTTACATTATACAAATACATAAATACAGTTTTTGTTATATTTCTTTTCAGCACAATACAAATATTATCAAAATTAACATATATATATATATAAAGCCTTATTCGATAGGAAAAACAAAATGGATAGCATTCATCATACACGTTTGGAATGACTTTGAATTTATATGACTGTATTATTCTAGCTATTAAACAGAATTCTTATTTTTTTACATGACTGAACAGTGACTGTAAATCACAATAAATTCTGACGTTTTAAATCAAAACAGGATATGGAAGGTGGGTTTATGATAGATATAACTGTTAAAATTAAATTATTTGCAGTAATAATAATAATAATAATAATAAATAAGATGATGATGGTAACGATGACTACGATAATGATGATGATAACAGTAATAATAATAATAATAATAAGAAGAAGAAGAAGAAGAAGAAGAAGAAGAAGAAGAAGAAAAAGAAGAAGAAAAGAAATTTAAAAAAGGTGAAAAGAATAAGAACAGAAAAATGAAGAAGGTAAAAAAAGAAGAAATAATCACTTTTCCACCATAGGCGCCTTTCGTTTTTTAATCCCAAAGAATCAGAGATGACCTAGATGTTGCATGATAAAAATGGTTCAAGGTGATTTACTTAATCTTAAGGAATACCAGAAATTCAAGTTGTGTAGAGGATCGTTTTTTATTACATACACATTGTGACACAGTGATTATTTAATACAGCAGTTTGATAGATTGCTATAAGTCATTACTCTAAAGAGACAAAAAGAGCCAGCCTACCAACTAAAAATAAACCAACAAACTTAATAAATTAAATAAAATTAAATTAAATAAATAAATAAATAAATAAATAAATAAATAAATAAATAAATAAATAAATAAATAAATAAATAAAAAAACAAACAAAAAAAACAACAAACAACAACAGCAAAAAACAAAACAAAAAAAAACAACAACAACAAATAAACAGGTATCAATAGAGAATTATTGTTAAATAAACAAAAAATTAGGACGGATATGTCTGCCAACGTAGACTCTTGATTGTGGTTTCTTAAAACCACATTTTGCATGCAGCAATAAAAATAACATCAGCAATTTTATTTTAATTTTATGTCAGTTGGCTGCATTTATTTTCATTGCTTTACGACAGAAATAAAGGCACACAAGGATGACAATAACAAAAACAGACTGAATAAAAGAAAAAGAAGATATTCTGTGTTTGTCTAAGAGAAAAAAGAGACACACAGACAGACAGACAGTCATTAAGACTGAAAGTCGGTTAACAACAGTAATTATAAGCCTAAGGCGTTCGTTGTTGCAGACAAATGCACGTAAAATATTTTATAACCTAATGAAAAAACAATACTTTGGCAAAAACGTTTCAGCTATTTCACTTTTTATATTTCATGACCGAAAATTAAAGGGAATTAGTTGGTAATTCTATTTCACAAACTGTCGAACCAGCACAGGCATTATGTAACAAAGTCAATAAAAATATAAATAAACAAATAAAAAGACGCGAAGCCTTTTGTATGTTAATAAAAGAAAACCATAAATAATTTTATAAAGAAACCATAGTTTATTACACATTGTCTCCTCTTTTTCACAAACCCACTCACACACACACACACAGACACTTACACACACACACACGGCCACAAACAAATACACATGCACACATAAATATACACCAAAACATCCACTTATTAATATGCATACATACATATATACATGCATGTGTGTGTATGTATGTACGTATGTACGTACCTATATCAGTGTTGAAATTATCAGGCTCAAGTTGCTAAAATGAAACTAAAATGCTTCCACACAGGTTAAAAAAATATGCAAGTATTTGTGTCGCTAATGGGAAGGTAAATTTCAAGATATGTACTTTACATATATATATGAAATACATGTATACGTATTATTATTATTATTATTATTATTAAAAATGTTAATAAAATATATTATTAAATTATATTTTTTTTTATAAATGTTGCTCTTATCCTTTTGTCTACTTGTCGTTCACAAAGAAAAATCAGTTTACGTTTACACGAATTTATCATTTTCAATCTGTTCAAATATCTGAACGCAGGCAAAACAGTAACTGGTTCACAGACATAATCAGATAAAAGCATGTACGTCCCTGCTATAACATTGGCTAACAATACCGGTTTGACTGCAAATAGGTCACGAACCTGAACGTGTGAAATAACAACACCACAGGTATGGTACTAAAATAAATGTAAAAGTAATTGATGTGGGTAGCTTCTAAATAATACTTCCCCTAAGGCAGACCAGTGAATCTTGAAAATACTGTTCACCTGTTCTAGTTGTGTAACAGAATGCACAAAAAGGGTCGAGTCTTTTCAAATCATGGCTGTTTGGTTTAATGTTTCGTGGCCTGCTATAGTCAGCAATGCCTGATTATTGTTGAACAAACAACGCACAGATGTGTTATCTTATAAACATATTTAATGTTATTTCGCAAAAATAATTTTTAAATTGAAAACATAAATAAATAAGTAATTTAGTAATCTCTGAGTATTTGTTAATTTGTTGATATATGCAGGCGCCCGTTGTTACAAAAGGTTAAAACGCACAAATGTAGGTATCTTGGGAGTGTCTGAAATGTATTCATGATTATTAGAAAAGATTCAACTGAATTACAATTAAAATCGCAGAAAGAGTTGAATATTTACGCGTATGTGTGTATGAGTATATGTAATTGTAATAGATAAAGTTTGGAATACATTTATCGTCTGAAGGTTTATAGTGTTTCTAAAGTACCAAAGAATAACATTTTTTTTTTCATTAAAATGTTTATATATTCTAAAATGTACCTGAGAACAATAATTTATTTCTGAATTAATTTCAAGTATATAAATAAGACACAGTATGTAACTCCAGATCTCACTGACTGCTTTTTAAAGTAATTAAAAACACCTAACAGAAGACGCACCATGTTGAAAAATATATTCTAAAATACCTTCTATTAAATTAGCGTGCCAGTGTTAAACAAACACACCTTACAGTCACACTGTACACAACTTCATAATTTAAAAACCATTGACAGCAAGTAAATTAAGCGAGAGTGATGAAGAAAAATAATGCGTAAAAATAGACATCATTAATAAACAGTAAAATATCAATAGGCACGAAACTTCAACGACACTAAGAGCTAAATCAATACGACTCACCTGGGACAACTGAAAGAAAGCTTCCTAAGACCAAAGCCACACCCGAACCCATATTTATAATTTATTTCCGAGTCTTTTTTTACCGCAAAGATGTGTATAGTGTCCAGTTCAGGTTTTGCTTCTGAGGCCGGTGTGTTTGACGTGACAACATAAGCCCAAACTGATAGGCTACCGAGTTCACACAGGAAAACGTTTTGGGTTTCCAGCTGATACAATCATAAAGTTCTATAGGTGGAAGATTTCGAGTCGGGTAGATACCCCAATAAGTCGGACTGCTTTTGGGATATTACGTTACATGCCGGGGATCCACGGGCGTTCCCCTGGCGCATAGACTGGTTTTAAATGCAGCGATTTTCGTGTAAACAGTCTACAAAAAAATGCAGACGACAAGCTTGGGTGAGTTTTACTCCACTCACCAGAAAGTCTACTGCCGGCATTTGTAAGACAGGTCAGCACATAATAATATATACCTGTGAATGGGATTTAGTCAAGAGAATATCATTTGACTATAGTCGCAGTTATAACATAAAGCTGAGTAAGAAAAAAACATACGAATCAGAATAATACTCGGACGAGTCACGATTTGTTTCTCACTGTTTCAGTCTGTTAAATAAATCTTAACACAAACACATTTATCAAACCAGTTTTGTGAGGTGCTAGGGAGTGGTTTGGGTGGATAACAGGAAGTGAAATAAAAATGAGCTTGTCAAAATTTTAATGAAATATTTCAGGTTTTTATTATTTATTTATTTATTTATTTATTTATTTATTTATTTTTAGTTATTTATTCTTTTAATTGTCTTTCACGTAAAAACAAGCAGTGTTATATAACCGCAGCAGTAAATTGAGCAATATGTGTATAGTTTCTACATACAATTACATACATTTTTATTCTTTTTAATTTGATTTAATATGTTTCTCTAAAATGTCACACAGAGTGAAAAAACCAGCGAATTATTTTACTGAACAATGAAGCGTAACCCAAATCAGCCAGATTCAATGTCCAGCTCATTGAATTAATGCACATTAATTTCAAGGACTATTCGGCTGTACAGAACGTGAAGGTAACATCACTCTGAAGTGCACAAATCGATGTCATTAACTGCTATTGATTGCGCACAACATTAAAATGATAACGGAAAGGCATTCAATAGAACACAAGAAAGTAATTTAATTAATCTTTGCACTTAGTGAAGACGACATTACAACAACAATAATGGTACTTTTTTTTATCATCTTATTGATTTCATTTTAATTGTTCTTCTCCTCCTCCTCCTTCTTCTTCTTCTTCTACTTCTTCTTCTTCTTCTTATTATTAGTGTTGTTGTTGTTGTTGTTATTAATATTATTATTATTACTGTATTATATTTTATATATATTATAAGATCATCGTAAAATAAAATATTTCTTATTTCCTTTGATACCCTCATTATTATTATTATTATTATTATTAATTTTATTATTGTTGTTGTTGTTGTTGTTATTGTCGTCGTCGTTGTCGTTGTCATATTATAATAATTGTTCCGCTTTTACTTCCCTTAATGAATTACATTCTTATTGATTCTTTGTGTTAAAATAAAGCTCAGCTTTTTATTTACATGTATTTTTATTGACATGAATCTTAGGCATGGGACTGCATTATCCAGTATTTGTTTTTGCTATCAGCCGTAACATAACGAAGATAAAATGATGACAAGATCAATGGGAAGAGTAACTATTAATGTTAGCATCCCTTGAAGGTTAATGTGGTATTACAAAACTATCGCATAACATATCTTTTCTCTTCCATGTTTATTTATTTTATTTTATTACTATTTTTATTTATTTATCATTTTTATAGATTTGTCTAAAAGGCTGTGTAGGTGTGCGTGTGTTGTTCCGTCTAATTTTGTGTATCTTAGTCTCAACAGAAAACAGATACAGTATTATGCAGTTATTACAAGCATACATTTTATTGTTTGTATGTATTTGGGTATGTATGTGTATGTGCGCGCATACATTTAATATTAATGCACATGACAATGCAACAATGGCTTTGGGTTATTATTTTATTTATTATATTTTTTATAATTTATTAAATAAAAATATATACCATACAGACAAAAGCAATCCTATCTATATATTATTGTTAATTTTTATTATTATTATTATTATTATTATTATTATTATTATATTTTTTTATTTTTTGCTTTTCAGTCTTACAAATGGGATCGGTGTATTTGTCATTTAGTTCGGTGAAAACACACGTACAGTAACAATTCAGTGTTTTCCTCTCCGTGTGAACCAATGCATTTCTATCTTTAGATCTTTCCCATTATCGGTGACAATGTAAAATATCAAAGAGTTAAATGACCCTTTTGAAATAAATAAATTACATAGTTAGTCATCAGGTCCTTTCAGTTAAACGATTAGATATGGAAATTGTGTGCAATCTTTAACTTCACTGCACTAAATGTACATATAAAGTCATATATGTACGTTAAATTTTATTATATTCATCACGTGACCAGTTAATGGTCTATAACAGTGCTATACCCGCACATATGATTATATATATTACATTAGAGAACAAGAAAATTCTCCGTATTCACTAATTTTATCCTTCAGTTCATCTAATGCTAGTATATTTATCGTAAATATGGACCGACTATTTTGTCGTAATTGTTGCGTAGTACAGGCTAATAGCTGATACTGGGTTGGTGTGTCCGGGTAAACTAACCCGAACAATGCTAATACGTCATCAACCCAATGGAAACCTCATCACTGTTTTGTCCTTAAAAAAAAAAAAAAATATCATCGTCATGGAGATATTTATAAATCTCGTTTCGGTAAAACACAATACTCGACTTTCTGCTCTAGTTATTTCCAAAAATATGTATCATTATGTTCACCTGGCTTCTTTTATCAGTGTTTTATGGTTTTTCACCACTAGACGATTTGTCTTGACGATACGAAATAGACTGACTGAGTCTACTTTGAAAACATGAGACACAGATAATTACGTGTTCGAAATCTTTATAGATTCCTGCAGTTCTATTAAGTAAGGCACTGCAACTTAGGCTTAAAACATTATTATCATACAGTTAAATTTATATTTGACCTACATTTTATATACAGTAAAAGTACCCGGGTATTTTTGAGTTACGCAAAACAAGGAAGATCTCATGTACTGGTATTCACAAAATGTTAATGGATTCTCTCTAACACGGTATCAGTTTTCTATGTTAAGCTGTCTCACACAATATACCTGGATATGGGTATTTTTATCTGCGCCATAATCTATCAGAAAGTATATATTTAACAAGGGCGAACAGCTAGCTATCGGGTTCTGAAAGCATTTATCAATAACGTTATTAACACTGCGGACAAAATAAATTGGTATTAAAAGATAACCTAAAAAAATAATAAAAAAACAACAATAAAGAAAGAAAAGAAAAAGAAAAACGCTAATGTTTACATACATTATAATATTATATCCTTAGTCTATACATCAAAATAATGAAGAAAAAGTTTTAGCCCAATGACATTCATTGCCACCCACACAGACACTCTTACAACATATACACACATAGACACGGATACAGATGATTCATACTTACAAGAAAACATACATACATATATGAAAACATAGGTTGATACACACGTATGTACATACAAATATTTATGAACACAAAACACCCATGGACATACATATATACATAAATATCTTTAGATAAAACTTTTGTCAGTCCATCTATTTATTCATCCATATATATATTTACACACATACACCTAAGTGAGAAAAATAAATCACCTTGTATTATTTTCCATAAATTACTTTTATAATGTTTTGTGTAATAGTTTATGTAATATCTACAGCTAAGTGGATAGAACACTAGCCGTGAGATCAATCTTACTGATTTGACAAGTCTAAAAATTTAAATTCCTGTTTTATACATGTTCAGTTTAAAAATAAAAATAAAAATAAATAAATAATAACAACAACAAAACAGTAATAATAATAATAATAATAACAACAACAACAACAACAACAATAATAATAATAATAATAATAATAATAATAATAATAAAAATGTTAAAAGTCATTTGTAACTTACCTCTCTATTTGATCTGGTAACAGTTATTATTATTGTTCTTTCTTTCTGTTAACAAAATTGTAACGACTGAAATTGTGTGATCAGTTTTAACAGAACACTGTGCAATTAATGTCAAATGTCTTCTGTCATTCTTTTGACTACCTCGCTACTGTAATAATATTATGACGTCATTTACATAACAACGTCGGTATTTACATTTAAAACGGTGAACAAGATCATTTTTTGGACTTTTTTCTATAACTTAATTTTCGTGTTTTGATCAAAATGTGAAACACTATGTTTACAAAAAAGGTTAAATGTAAGGTTCCTGAGGTAAGTACATTTTATGTCTTTGTCCAACTGAAGTACTGGTAACTAGTCAAGAATGACATAATTGTGCTTAAAATGATATCGCTAGTAGCTTGCTTTACAGTTGGTAAAAAATACAGAGAAGGGAAAAACAAAGAAGATTAAGAAAAGATAACACGCGAAACAGAAGTTAATAACCAAAAGAATAAAATAAAGGACGAACTGAACGACGCCTGGTAATTATGTTTTATTATAAAACAATTGAGTTAACAATTGTTTTATGTCGTTCGCTTAGATAAATTCTGTATAATTCCACCGGTTGTAGAAGTTTCTAAGAGGTAAATAATTCATTTTATATAATTTAACAGAACAGATTGTGTGTAATGAATACCATGCAGTTCACTGAATAGAAAACTTGTTTACTGTTCACTTTTATTACATTTGTCTTGCAATTCTATCTTAACATATAATTTTTACTTAACTTGAGAGTTTAATATTAATATACAAATTTCTAGGCTTCAATAAAATAAAATAAAATAAAATAAAATAAAATAAAATAAATAAATAAATAATATCGATCACTGACCTATGTTGCCACTGATTCTATTAGAACTGCATTATTTATTTATTTATTTATTTATTTATTTATTTTTCTAGAAGTACATTTTACTGACAACTCTGAAAGGCTGGGTAATTTCCTTTGATGTTTAAAATGCTATAATTCTGGTAAAACTCGTTCTATAACGCGCGTACATACATAGTTGTCTGTTGATACATTTATTTTCATTGTCGGTTAATAGTCTACCTGAATATTTAATTAATTTAACATCAATAACAACAACAATAAGAACAACATTACTAATTACAGTAGCAGTAGTAGTAGTTAATAATGATCACGATGATGCATGATGATAATGATGATAACGATTCTGTAAAAGTATAATGATAATTATGTATAACTTATTGCACGTCTGTCGGCAGTGGATGGGTTTCGTTTCGAGTATACATCTGATGTTTCTCATTTTAACAAGTTTAAAACAGCATTAAGCGTGTCGTTAAATAAACTTTCTTTCTTCAAATTAGGAAGAATTGTCCGACATACGTTTAACACGTGTTGCTCTGTTCCTCCATCACTGCATCGAAGCCTCTATAGCTCAGTGGATAGAGCACTGGTCTTGTAAACCAGGGGTCGTGAGTTCGATCCTCACTGGAGGCTTGAACAAAAAATAATACAAAATAATTTTTTTTTTCTTTCTTTCTTTTTCGTCTTCTTCCCGTCTTATTTCTTTTAAATAGCTGGTTTATTTTGTTAGTAAATAATCATGTAGAAATTTATTAATGCTAAATATAAATAATTTTAATAACAAATAAAAAATAACACTGGTATAAAATATATATTTTATTTTCATACACTGGGTGATGGCACATTATGCTGCTGGTATTTATGCTATATAATCATACACAATGAATAAATAAATATTATAAACCAGTCATATTCTACTGAGCAGTTAAGTGTATTATGCATCTATTCATGCTGAAACTGACAGTACAAAAATGGGTGGAATTACAGACACACCTGAAATTTAAATATAATTATAAAAACATGAACAAATACAACAAAAAAAAAACCCACCAACAAACAAACAAAAACACTCAAACAAAATTCATTTTGTGATTAATTAAAATTAGATTTAAAAAAACCCAACAACAACAAAATCATAATTTGAAAGTATGCAGTATATATATAGACAGTTTTTTCAAATCTGCAAAGTTACACTTTTTGAAGTAAAAACACAATAAATAATCTATAAAAAAATGATCACTATAAATCTGCAAAGTTACACTTTTTGAAGTAAAAACACAATAAATAATCTATAAAAAAAAGATCACTATGATTCTTTACATTTTACTTTACATATTCCAGTTTTCAAAACAGCAAATCACTATTATGTTTTGCAAATTCAATTTCATATAATTATTTATTTTTATGTAAATAAATAATGTCTAATAAAATGAAAAAGAGCTTAAACTGCAATAAACAAAATTAAAATAATAATAATAATAATAATAATAATAATAATAATTCAAGAAATTAGTTAATTTAATTTGATCATTTTAGCTTGGAAATGTTTGCAGAAATACAAATGTGTTCCAAATAAATACCAGATAAAGTTAAAAGAAAAATCACAATGGAGTTCAAAGTCATTGTCCTAGATCATAGACTTTTACTTTTTATTGCACATCATGGAAAAGCAGATCTCTAATTTTGAAAATGAAATGTGGAATGAACGATCTGTGAGAAAAACAAAAACAACAAATATGCATATAAATCCTTATTGCTATAATATAATTTTATTTTTAAATAATTATTTTCTGCCAATAAATAAAAGTGAATATTATTATTATAAGCATATTCTTGGTGCTAGTAACTGTACAGAATTTTTAAAATACCCAACACATGTTAAATAATATTACTACCAGTATAATATCAGCTTTAAATATATGAAATCAAATAAGCCA
>CM022679.1:12311914-12356914 GCA_012295275.1 Chrysomallon squamiferum
ATCATTATCTCATGTTTATTATTGTTTTTATTATGATTTACTTACATTTAGGACTCTGACACTGGTCTCCTTCAAAAGAATCAGTACATTCACAATAAGGATGAGAGGTCCCACGACACTTCCCACCATTTTTACAGTAGTTTGGAATGTCACATATATCTGAAATTGAATTTTGGAACATTTGTCAAACTCAGAGTTCTTGTCTGTCTGTGTGCTTTATTTATTACATTTAATATATATATTTAAATAATCATTTGAAATCTCTTCAAAACATATATATCAAATATACAGCAACTGTATTTAAAAAGGCCATAAAATGTAAAACCTAGGAATTGAAAACCACAGTTCCCTCAGCAACAGAATAAAACCCACCATAAGTCCTATAAAATGTTAAAACAGAAAAAAGTAAGAACAAACGAAATAATAAATAAAAGAATGAATTAAATTATATATTAATATTAAAAAAAAAAAACACATCATGAATAAAAGTTCTGAAAACAGAAAATAAAAAAGCCCTTCATAAATACATTTGAGAAACAGAATGAAAGAACAGTTAAATATTAATAGTTTTACAATATACTCACACTGACAGTCAGGTGGGTTAGTATATCCTTGCTTGCACAGACACTGAAAACCTGGAGAAGCAGATTTATCTACACAGACTGAGTTGGTAGAACAGTTATCTTTCCCTGATTTGCACATAGCTGGTATACAAATAAATAAAATAAAATGAGCAATTATGAAAATATAAATAAATAAACAAATAAGTAAATAAATGAATTTGTAAAAAGTAATGAAAACAACAAAAAAAAAATCTATTGTCTGAACATACCTACAGAACTAAATAAGTACATAACTAATTGACTGATCTAAGATACGCTGACAGAATGACAGTTTATTTAAATTTGAATAAACATATATGATCATAAAATTATAATAATTGACAATTACCACTATCTTTGTATTTTAAGAACAAAAAACAACAACAAAAAAATAACACAAAAAAAAGGACAAAGCAACTTACAAAAACAGTCAACTGGACTGATTGTTCCAGTGGATAATGTGGTCAAATTATTTGGGCAGGGGAGACAACTGGGCTGGTTTTGCACATTCTGGAACATTCCTACAGGACATGGGTCACAGGTACCTGTTTGTGGATTATATCCCTTTCCAGCTGGGCAAATGGCTGAAAGATATAATAATGTATATTATTTAAAGAAATAATAAAGTATATTATTTATTTCAAATACAAGTAGCTTCTATGATATTAGAGGATTCTCACAAATTATTTTACATTCATTTGGAACTATCCAGTTATCTCTGCAATTGAAACAACAATAACAACAACTACTACAACAACAACACCTACTACTACAACTACTGCCTCTACAATAGCAACAATAATAACCACAACAACTACAACTACTACTACTACTACTATAACAATAACAACTACTACAACAGTAAAGTTTTTTTATGGCAATGAAGCATTACAAATATTGTTGGCATGTGATAAAATTGAAGTAGAACCACACACATACAACAGAATCAGTCACAAGTATGTTTAGGACTCTACTGTTTCTGAATATGTTGCTTTTCTAACATAGAACCAAATCTGCATCCTGTTAATATGGAATCATGTTCTATTTTAGTGGAGTGTTTGCTGAATGAATGCTGCTCAACCTTTGCACCTTGTTTTTGTCACTCTTCCATTATCCTACCACATGCTCTATACCACATCATTTTTGTGTGATGTGCAGTGTGCCATCTTAGCATAACTACCACAGTAGTCCTAAACAGGAGACAAAAGAATTGCTTTCCCACTTTGATCCATGATTATAATGACTGAGAGAACAATATTTATTATCAATACACCATTTTTGGTGGATGTGCAGCATTCAGAGAGAATGTACACTCCTTACAGTATCTATCTCTGATCATTATGTATACAAATTACCAATACTGCACATGGTCTGGTCTGTAGCTCCTGTCCCATTGGTTGTAACATTAGCAGGACAGGGCTGACAGGTCCAAGACAATGTTTTGTTCCGGAATGTTCCCTTCTGACAGGAAGTGCAGACATTTTTGTTTTCCTGGAGTTGTTGTCCTGAAGGACAGTCACCTACAAGAGACAGAAGATGTGTTAATTTAAACAATTATTTTGAAAAGTAGACTGAATTTGAGTTTCTCTTCTCTTTAATACTAATAATGCTAATAATACTAATGCTAATACTAATACTAATAATAATAATGGTTGAAAAAACATAAAGAAAAAAACTATATTAAAATTTGAAATATTTTAAAATTTTAAGTAACTTTCATTCAACTGATGAAAACACACACACACACACACACACACACACACACACACAAACACACAATCATCACACACACACACAGAAACACAAAAAATCTACACACACATACATGCACAGAAACACACAAAAAATTATTTAGCAAACAGCAAAACAATACTTGAACAAAGAGTACATACGGTAACAGTCACTGACAGATGAAGCTCCAGTTATTTTTGTGGTGTAGCCTGTCTGACAAGGAACACATTTTTCCATCCACTTCTTGTTCTGATAGCTTCCTACAGGACAGTCTTCACACCTGTTAGTAACAGTGTTTCTGTACTGTCCAATACGAGTACAGTTTGCTGAAACAAGACATGTATAAATTAAAAACAAAAAAGAATCATGTGTATGTACAGGAAATTCAGTTCATCATGTTATTAATAAACAACAAAATTCTGATCTTTTGTTGCACTAAACAAGTCTTGATTATAGCATTTTTAATGGACAGCAGATGGACTGGGTAAATTTCAATTATTGGTAGTATATGGAATTTTTAATAAACTGTATTATCAGTTTACATACATCACCCTGCACCTTAAATCAGGTATTAGGTCACATTAATTTATGCAAAATTTTATATTCCTTATGTCAGAAGCTTTGTTTTGATACCATACCCACATCCAAAGCTTGTGGCTGCAAATATATATAAAAAATATACCTAATTGAATACTGGTAATAATGGAAAATTATGTATAAATTTCTCTAAATTCTTCAATATACAGTTCTGAAGAGACTTTCACAAAGATATTTTGCATTATAAATTCATGATTCATTGTTTCCTGCTAGATCCATGAGATAAGTTTTTATATAGAATTTTCTTTCAAAATCTCAGTATTTAAAAATGATAGCTCCATGAATGTATTATAGCTAGCTTGAAAGTCAGTTTAATCCTTGACTCAATGTGCAGGGTGGTGTACAGTAAACAGTTCACTTACTGGATACATTTTTGTATGACTATCACTGTTAAATTATCAGTTACATTATTAGGCTGTGAAAATTTATTTAAGGAGATATAATATCATCAATGTCCACAAACAAATTTTTCAGTTATTTATTTTGCAGTACCTATGTTACAGTCTTCAATATTTACTGATCCTTTCTTAGAGATCTCACTGAGAGGACAGAGTTTACAGGTTGGACCATCTGTAGTCTTGTTACGAAAGTAACCAACTGGACACATTTGACAGGACTTTGTAGTCACATCATAGCCTGAACCATCTTCACAAACCGCTGGAAAAAATATCAGTGCTTTAAGATATTAAAAAATAAATAAATTAGTAAATATAAGTATTGATGATGATGTAGATGATGATAGGAATAATGAAAGTGATGGCAGGATAATGATGATACTTCTAATATCACCACAACCACCACTACTACTGCTGCTACTACTACTACTACTACTACCACAGCTACTACTACTAACAATAAAAGCATCAATAATAAAATTAAAATAACCATAACAGTAGTAGTAGTAGTAGTAGTAGTACAAGCAGTAGTAGTAGTAGTAGTAACAGTATAATAAATAAATAAATAAATAAATAATTATGGACATAACAGACTTACGGACACACTGACTGGCATTGACAGTTCCTGCACTGAGTGTGGTCAAATGTACACCACAAGGTATACAAGAGTCCTGCCATTTGCTGGCCTGATACTGACCAACTGGACATGGAGTACATGAATTGTTATCATCCAGGAATGTACCAGGTAAACATCCCACTGAAAAGCATCAGTATATTTTATTAAGTGTTATGTAAACATAAATATATTTGTGTATCTTTCCATTTTATTATATATATATACACACATCCATACACACTCATATATGCAAATATGTGTGCATGTATGTACATGTGTTTGTATATTTTTATGTATCTTATTATTTGTTAATATATTACCTCTTTTACATTCATACACTCTTCAGTAAAAATAGCTAACTGTTTGTATACTTAAGTAATATGATTTATTACATAATTAAAAATTATATCTATTTTAATTATAAATATACTTTATAAAATATAAAAATTAATTTTTATGTTTACCTATATCACATTCAAGAACACTTTTAGCTCCAGTTGCTTTTGTCCTAAATCTTGGAGGACACTCTACACAGGACAAAGGTCCTTGGTGGTTTTTGTAGAAACCAATTGGACATGGAGAGCATTTTCCTGATTGACCTTCGTATCCTTGTGGACAAACAACTACAAAAAAGAAAATCAGAACTATATACATATATATACACACACACATACATAGCAAAAAGCTTAAATAAAAATATTATTAGAAAATCACATTCATGAAATACACCCATCTACACACACCCACACCCACACATATGCCCACAGCCACCCACCCACCCACATACAAACACACACACACACACACACACACACACACACACACACACAAACACATATACACACACACGCACTTATTATTCTAATGTTTTTTCATACATTTTATAAATCAGCAAATTTTCAATTGTAAACATTCAAATTTAACATTACTAATACAAACTTCGACACTGGTTTGATGTTGTTGATGCTGTTGTTAATGTTGTGTAGCCATTTGGACACTGTAGACATGAGTGTTGTCGTGGTAGAGGTTGATACTCTCCAAATGGACAAGCCAGACAGTCTTCTTTACCTCCATCTATGCTAATTATTTGATATCCAGCAGAACAGTTTCCTTAAAAACAAACTAAACAAACAAATAAATAAATAAATAAATAAATAAATAAATAAATTAAAATGTTTATATTTGTTAATAAAAAAATATCAAACAATACATACTTCATTTTTTTCTGATATAGTTAAGAAACAATTTCACAAAATATATGTGTCACATAAATTTATTTATAGCCAATGATTTTATATTGTTATAATTAAATAGTCACAATCTGTACATATTTTTAATATTCTGATTTAAATTGGATTTTAATACTTTAGAATTTATATACAGTTTTCTTTAACATAAATAAATATTTATTGAACAGTTTTGTAATTATAATTATAATTATGTAGGAACTGAAATTAAGATGCTTCCAAGTAAAAGATAATAATTTTTTAATGATAAATGACATGTCTGTTACATTATAGATGGAACACAGAAAATAGAAATTCACACACACAAAACACACAAATATATCTTTCAATCTTTGTATTGATAGACCAAATCACTGTAATGAAAAAAAAAAAAAAAAAAAAAAAAAAAAAACATCATAAACAACAATATATTATTAAGAAAAAAAAAAAAATTGTTAAACAACGTCCAAGAAAAAAAAAAAAAAATTGCTTATTGATTGAAATTCAAAAATGAAAACAGAATAATAATTTATTAACAAATCAGTTTCATATATATATATTTTTTTTTTTTCAAACAGAAAATAATATTGGCCAAGTTATCAGTGTAGTAATAAAACTCACTAATTGAACAGTCACTGACTGATTTAGATCCTGACTCTGGAGTGACATAGCCTGAAGGACATGGCTGACAAACTTTGTGTGCGACATCTTTGTAAAATCCTACATCACAGTCACGACAAGAACCATTGACTCTTTCTTCACCAGCTGGACATGACACTGAAATCAGACAGGAAGACGAAATGTTTCATTCATATTTACAATCTATCATCATGTGACATGTTGCAAGTGAAATATTAAGCATTTATAAATGTACAGCTTTTACAGTGCCTCATACTTTATTATTCAAAGGGTGCATCACCACCCACCCAAGTTGTGAACCACTGTATTAAAACTCTGGATAATGAAAGCTGATTTTGGACATGAGAAAACCCTTTCAAAGTTCACTTCACCACTTCTAATATAATAATTATACTGGCTTTTTTTTCTGTTTTATTTCTGACATTTTTTCTGGTGTCTCATGATTAAATAATGAACTGCTGATTTAATTTGAAATAGTATTACAACCATGATTAAAAACAAAAAAGACTGTGTAAAAATGTAACAAGTCTGTTTTCAAATAGAACAACTATATAAACATGTAACAAGTCTATTTTCAAACTCACATGGATCAAAGCACTGATTCTGCCTGGTGCTTCCTGTGTGTGATGTAGTAGTTCCTGCAGGACAGTTAACACAGTCTGTCTGATTCCACTCTGGCTGGTAAGTACCGACAGGACATTTTTCACACTGACCAGTTACTGGGTTAAGTTTGAAACCAGGAAAACACTGAGCTGCAATCACAGTATTAATATTTATGAATGATAATTACAGAGAAACGTCAATTCCCAATACAGCAAAAATGTTATTATATAATATATATATATATACCTGAAATAAATAAATGAATATATAATATAAATATGTTAATTTGAAATTTAACACATTAAAATAAAATTTCATGGAAATGAAAATGGCAGCATCAATGAATTATCTTCTTTTTTTTTTATTTTTTTTTTATTTGCTACAATTAAAACCCAGTAACAAATAAAAAAGAAAACATTTAACAGTTTACAAAATGCCCATAGGGTATCTTTTCTTATCATCATGGGTGAGATTATCAGGTTATATTATAAATACTGTAATTAAAAAAAAAACACAATGCTAGTACATTATTTTACAAATAATTTCATAAAGACAAAAAAGCAAACATCTGATGCACTGACTGCAAAGTTGACTCTCCCTTCGGGTTTACCAAGTCATAAATTTAAAAAAAAAAAAAATGATCTTGTATCAGATAAGATTAGTTGGATAGCTTGTGTTATTTACTTACATGAATCTACACACAAGTCTACAGTTGCAGAGCCAGTGTTGACTGTAGTGGTGCCCTGTGGACAGTCAGTACATTCAGTCTGGTTGAATAACGGCTGGTACGTACCAACTGGACATTCCTCACAAACATTGGTTAACACTGTTGAGTCTTGATCCAGGAGAACACTCAGCTGAAAGAGCAAGCAGAAAATGTGAGGAGGGAAAAGAATAAAAACAAAGAAACAAATGGCGACATTTAATAAAGCAGTCCTGTAACAGGATATAACACAAAGCATGATGCTGTACAGGACTAAACGTGTGATGTCTCATGTTCCAGGGTACCACCTTGAACTTAATAACTTTTTTTATCTTAAAGAAAAATGAAATGCTCAAGGTAAATTGTCCTTTAAACTATCGCTATGTTCCTGCAGCAATTGATTATGTTTTTCATATCATAAGGAAATAAAAGTTAGTTTTTAAATGGTAATAACCTTTTGATGGTGATAATGATTATTTATATATTATATATTTTTGCCAACATATATATCCACACATAGATGTAAATTACAGTTAAATGACAGATGGCTATGAATTTGATATATACATTTACAATATGCACACATAAACATACCATCAGACAGCTGTGCTTACTGATATGCATATTCCAAAATGCGAAAATAATTTGTTTTCCTTTTGAAAAGGTGATTACACACACTCCCATCTAATTTAATAATCCTTACCAACATTACACATGGCAGAGTTCACTGCTGCTGTTGTAGCTGTAGTGTAGCCTGGTGGACACAACAGACAGACTGGATCCACGTCACTCTGTCTGTATGTCCCTAGAGGACAGTCCCTGCACTTCTGGTCTGCTGTGAGTTCCCTGCCACTGGGACACACATCTTTGTTGATGAGGATAAAAATTAAAATAATGAGTAATAAATTAATGTGTTATAACGGGAAAAATAAATAACTAAAAAAAAAAATGAAGTATAAAAAAATTAAAATAAATAAAATATAAAGGAAAATGAATAAAAATTAAGTAAATTTTTTTTTTTTTTTTAAAACAAGCATGCTTTTGAAATGTTTTTTTTTTTTTTTTCAGAGGCAATTTATTTTTACTTTTAATTTGTTATAAATCCTGGGTGGTAATTTAAAATGTCTTTTTTATCCATAGACCATGTACAGGTTTATGCATATGGATCTATTATGAACTGAAGTTCATGTAAGCATAGTTATTTATTTTGAAAATGGGTACATATTTACAAAAAATGAACATATCTTTTTCAAAAAGATAATTAATTAAATAATTAATAATAATATTCTTGAGTACAGAAAAAAGCAGAAACTCAGTTTATATTCAATATTGTTAACCGTGGCAACTCAGTCTGTCCGGTCAATCCGGTATAATGGATACTTAGTCTTTTAAGTATATGTGCATCTATCATGATAACATTAAATTGACAAATAAAAACCAAATCGATGGAATCAATAATAAAAAAAGGAACACCAAAATTGACACAACAACAGCAACATCAGCCCCAGCAAATATTTACTTCACTCACCAATGCAGAGGTGAGATGCAATTGTTCCTGATTTTGTTGTAGTTCTTCCAAGTGGACAAGTTTTGCAGAAGAAAGTTCCAGTAGTGTCTTGATAAAAACCAACACCACAATCTTCACATCTCTGGCTGGAGATGTTGAAAAATCTACCAGTAGGACAAATCTCTGGAAAAAATAAATAAACAAGTCACAGATTTTAAACTAATTATATATGATAATGTATGTATGTGTATATATGTTTGTTTTATGTGATATACATGTTCATAAATATGTTTTATGTGCATATATGTGTGACTCTACTTGGGTCTGTTTGTGTGAAAGTTTTATATTTATATGTCCAAATAGCCTGTTTTTTCAAACAAATTTGAAATCAAAAAGAAATTTATATATATATATATATATATATCTCTTTTTTTTTCTTAAATATATTATACATATTTTAACAAACAATTATTCAGATCTGCATAAAATCTGTCAATTAATATATACAAACCATGACATTCAGTACTGGAGACAGCACCAACACGTTGAGTTGTCTTCCCTGCAGGACAAGAAACACACTGAAGAGCTCCATAGTTTGACTGGAAGGTTCTCATTGGACAGTTGTCACAGTGCTTGGTGGAGCCATTGAAGAAAGTGCCAGGACCACATTGCACTGGTTATTCAGAATAAAAAACAGAAGGATAATCACTGTATGTAAAACATAACATATACTGTAGCTAATTATAATGAAGTTTTTATTTGTCTAGTCATTTGTTTGTTGTTTCCTTTCACCAGTTATAAATTATGTAAAATTGTAAAATGATTAAGGTAGTTGTTTTGTTTTTTTAAATTATTTTATTTTATTGTTTCATTTGAGTAATACTTTATCAAAATAAATAATTCTTCTACAGAATTCTTAATTCACTAAACACCAAATACTTTCTCTCTGTCACATCATCAGTTTCATTCATATATTTATCATTTGCAAAACCAAATAATTTTTAATTGGTATTTTATAAATATTTTTTATAAAACACTTTTTATTTGTCCTCTGGTATTTTCAAACATCATGGAAGGAAAGACAAATGTTACATTTACTGACAACAATCATATTTTAAAACTATGTGTATATGATTAATACATTTTAAGTTTCTTCTTTTGTTTTCACCCTTAAGCATTAATATATATATTTTTTCTTTAATATAATTAATTATTTTACCACAGAGCTTGCCCACTACAACTTGTCCAGAGTTACACTTTAAAACAACTTTGATGTCCAAACTGTTTGAATTTGGCAGAGCTTTGAAATTTTTTTCCTGTAAAATAAAAGCAACTTTGAGGGCCATAATATAATATGTGTGTTTGTGTGTGTGTGTGTGTGTGTGTGTTGTGTGTGTGTGTTTTGTATATATAGACAGATAGACAGACGCACAGACATTCAGACATACACAAAACAGAAATAATAAGAATTAGGGTAGAGAATAAGATAAAAGAAATTAATTTCATTTTATTTTTTTTATTTTGATAAATTATAACATTTTAAATTTATGCAGATTTTATATATCTGTAGATTCTAATAGCCATTAAGAAAGCTGTTTTCTGATTCTCAGTAAAGAGAGATAGAGACAGACAGATATATGTACAATTAGACAAACAGACTGAATAATAATGAATAGTATTGTGTTCTAGAACATCATAAATAAATCAGATATTTACTTTATATGTTAAGATCTTTTCATCAAGAATTGACTGAAGCAGAATCTTTTGAACAGGTAAAGTATTTCCCCTACTTTGAATTTCTGATCTGAAAACGAAACAACAGTTGTATATCAGAATATCAGAATTGAGATGAAATCAGAATAATGGAATTAAGACAATGAAAATCATAAAATAATAATAAAATACATATTACTTAGACAATTATAAAAGTTATAAATTAATAATTAATGCATATTTAACAATAAAGAAATAATCAATAGAAAAAAGAGGTCAAATAAATAGTAATAAAAAAAACAACAAGTAATAAATAAATAAATAAATAAATAAATAAAATTAAATAAATGATTAATTAATTAAAAATAAAAAAAAATAAAAATAATGTTTAATGTTTAATCTTAAAAAACAAATTATAATCAACAAAAAAATAAAAAAATAAAATAAAAATAAAAATAAAAATGAAAATAAAAATAATAATAATAAAATAAAATATTTAATCAAACATAAACAATCTACAAAATTAGAAAATATAAAAACTCTCTTCCACACTTACACAACATCTGTGATGTTAACTGCAAGCTTGCCACTTGAAAAACGATTACAGCTGAACTGAAAGGTGAAGTCTGTGCAGGGACTGTTTCGACACAGTAGTTTGTGTAAGGCAGACACACTTGTGGACAGTCTCTGTTCTAACACAGACTTTATCTGATAGCAGCTTGCACCAGATATGTAGTGTGACAGACCAACACTCACATCTGCTTTAGCTTGACCCACAATTCCTGATTCAAAATGAAAAGAAAAGTTAAAAACATTTTTTTTAATTTGAGATGCGTTTAAAAATAATCTGCTGAACAGTATAATCACCTCACCCACCCACCACCCCAGAAAATGGAAATTATAAAAAATATGTAAAAAAACAGAAAATATACAAATAACAAAAGAAAAGATAAATTAGAGATATTTTATTTAGTGATCGTTCAACATGCTTCTCATTCATTCTGTCTGTTAGCATGATTCTATATGTACTGTACTTATAGGTGATGGAATGTGTCATTCATTTTCAAAAATATGTGTGCCTACACAAATACATAAGAGACAAACAGAGACAAGGAGAAATTCACAGATGGACAGACAGACAGATGGATAAATTGGTGAATGGATGGATGGATATACAAACAGGTAAAGACAGAGACTGACAAAGACTGACAGATAGACAGACATGTAGGTAGAAAGATAAACAGACAGATAAAAAGTCAGACAGAAGTATCATATACATAAATGAATGGACAGAAAGATAGGCTAACAAACAGACAGACAAAAACATTCATCACCCAATTAATTATTTCATAAATCAATGTTAAGAACTAAGAACTTACTTCCACATGAAGGATAAAGTCCTTCAAACTGTGAATTCAGTGAATTCCAGTCTCCTGAAGGTCCACAGGTGAAGTGTTTTGGTGCTGGGTCAACCAGAACCGATGTGTTGCTAGGACACGTGATGTCACAGACTGAAAAAGGCCATTTTCCTTGTTTCTTGAAACATGTCTGCAATCCACCTCCTTGAGGCTGATTCAAATCTGGGCAGAAGGAATCTGAAATTGACAAATGTATTTAATTTTTATTTATTAAAAAATATATATATGATCTTCTCTTTCTTAATTTTCAAATGGTTCTTCTTTTTCTTCTTCTTTCATTCTTTAATTATTTATTTACTTTCTCTATTTGATTTAACTTATTCCTTTAGATTTAATAAATAGTATAGGTAACTAATATTCCAGATGAAATACAAACATAAATAAAAAATAAACAAACAAACAAACAAAATAAAATAACAAATAAAAAAACAAATGAATAAAATTATGAAAATAAACAAAAACAAATTAACAAAAATATAAATAATGAAATAAAAATATTAAAATAAATAATATGTTTTCATTAAAAAGACATATAAAAAGTGAAAATTTAATTTAATTTAAAGATGTAAATTATACTGTAAATATTATTAATATTCGCTGTCTTTGCATCAGTATTATGTCATATTTTAACAGTGTGAACTCCATTGAGACATCACTAGCTCTTTCATCTGTATTAAAATACATATTTTTAAATCCATGAAAATTTTAAACTAATAATGAATTTTTCCTTTTAAAAATTTATTTTTATTTTTTTTTTTTCTTTGTACTTGTTAAAAATTTTTTTATAGAAAATTATTTATAGCCAAATGTCAAATGAGAAAAAAAAATCAAAGGAAAACAAAAAGGAAATAAATTATTTAATAAACAAATAAAATAAACATAATCAGTTAATAATAAGTAAATATATTAATAATTACAAGAAAATTTATAAATAAAAATTTTAAAAATAAATATAATACATAAATTTATTGATATCAGATAGTCCTATATATGCATGTACATATGTATATGTATATTATATATCAGTTCACTAATGTTACACTAATTCTTAATTATAATTAAATACTTAAATAATTAAATATTTAAAAATAATTATAATTAGAATAAATACCCATAAATTTATAATATATAATTACAATTACATAAATTCATGTAATTAATTATTTTTAGATAAATATTCTATTCCATGATATTAAACTATAATTAAATAAATACCCATAAATTCATAATAAATAATTATAATTAAATAAATGATGATGTAAATATCAGATAAAAATATAAATATATACCTGATCTGTAGTTAGATTTCACAGTGATAGCTCCATCAAAGACTGGTTCTTTCCATGTAACAACAGTGTTTGGTGTTAGACTCTCTTTGAAAACATTTCCAGGACAAGACTTAACTTTTGAGGCAGTAGGTTCTACAAAACAATCAGGTTTAAATATGTGTATTTTGTGTAATCTTGGAATCATTACATTTTGCTATAATACTTCTGCATTTTACTGTTGTTTTTATTTTGTAAATACTTTTTAATAAAAGGAAAAAATTATTTACACATATACATTTATGTTTTTTTTTTCTTCTTCATTTTAATTAACTATGATCTGAGATATTTCAAAAGATAATTATTTTTATTTTCTCTCGTTTGAATTATTAATTATAAATACCATACATGTATGTATACCCAAATATTTTAGTATACACTGTATATAATTATGTAAAGAGATCCACATGCTAATAAACATATGCCTACTTTTGCACCCATCTACCCACAGAAATGTGAGACACATTCATGAATGCACGTAACACAACACACACACACACACACACACACACACACACACACACACACACACACACACACACACACTCCTTCACTGAAATACACACCAACTCACCCAAACATCCACCCCAACACCAAAAATATCCCCAAAACACTTACTTTTTATTAATCTTACACAGTCTGGAGGCTCAGCAAAGCCTGAAGGACAGGAGTTGTATCTAGCAGTGGAAGGTCTCACTGTTTTTGTGTTACCTCTTGTAACAAACCCTGCCCATCGCAAAACAACCCCACCAGTTAACACAACCTGTGGAGCGTCTTGCAGATATTTTGCCTCTGACAGAAAATCTATGTATCGACTGTAGATGTTTACTTGAGATAAGCAGCCAACAAACACACTAGTTTCAGTTTGCTGTGCCTGTTGGTATGAGCCCAAAGAAAGCCAGATTCTGAAAAACAAAACAGTCTTTTTTTTTGTTGTCATTTCAGTATGTTGTATTGATGCCTGTAAGCTATCTAAACCAGAAAATAATTTCAAAGATATTTTCAGATGTCAGATACATAATAAGAAAGAATAAAACATAAATGATGAAAAAGAATATATATATATATATATTTTTTTTTTTCATGCACACATACACAGACAAACACAAACAGAAATATACCATCAAGTATTTCAATTTATTTTTATTCTTATTTATTCATCTTTATTATTATTTTTTTAGTTTACATTAATATCAAATTTTTAATGCACCTTTTATCAAATCCTTTTTAAACTAATAAATCATTAACAAAAGATCAAAATTAGTAGATGAAAATTTACTTTGCTGAGAGTATCTTGCCAACTGCATAGTTAGTTCTTTGACTCTGTAAGGCATTGTCCAGTAAAAGACTGAGTGTTCCAGTGTCTTTGTGCCAGGATACTGCCAGATTGTGCCATACCCCATCATTGACTGTCACAGAGGAAAATGGAAGAAGTTCTGTGTTGTCAGTGAAGTAGGAAAACAAGCCTGTTTCATTCACAGACAACAGCTTGTGAAGAGATGAAAGAAAACCTGGACTTCTGTGAATTTAAAACACAAATATAAAATATGTATGTATGGACAGATATAATCACACAGACACTATTTTATATACATATCTATCTACCTGTCTAACTGTCTATCTATCGATCTATCTGTCTATACATATATACATATATATAAAGCATGTTAGCTAAAGGGCATATAGACAGTTTTTTTCTTTTAAAGAAAATGGAAAACACTGAGAAGGATGTATGCCATTAAATTAAAAATTCAGTAATCATTTACTATTGAAGGATGTCAGTGATTTTAGAAATAATCATCAGTCAATGTATCAAACTAAAATTTGGTAAAAATGGATCTAATCCCTTTTTACAACTGAACTTAGAATTAACTTTTACACCATAAATAATCATTCTTTTATAAAGAAAATATCTGAACTGAACAGTCTGTGTTAGCAAACTGCATCAGCTTTAACTGTGATATAAAATGTTTTTACCTGGTTTCATAAACAGTAAGGAAAGTTCCACTTGTGTTTGTGATAGAATATTTAAACCACACAGAAATACTGAAACCATCTGACCACACTACAGGTATGGGATATGGAAGATATGCACTGCCTCCATTTTGTGAGGCCAAGAAGCAAAGGTCATAATCAGTATTTATATCTGAAAAAAGTATAATTTAAATTTCACTGAATATCTGAAGAAAGTGTTAATAATAAAAGCTGTTATATAAAATATATTGAATTTAATATGTGTAGATTTATATTTAGTTAATGATCAGTATGGTGTAGTCTAACAAACACACACACACACATACCCACACACACACATACACACATACACACACACACACACACACACACACCTACAAACACATACACACAAGGACACACAGAGAAAAATATATATGTATATATATATGTATGTATATATGAATGTATGAATATAAGTATAATAATATGCATACATATTTTTTATTAAAAATAAACAAATTAACTAATTAAAAGATCACATAATAAAATTATATACAAAGATGAAATACCTTCAGTACAGTTGGGTTCTTTCTTTCCAACAGGACAGTGACAGTAATGGCCACCAATCCCTTCAACACAGGTAGAACTGTGAGGACAAACAACATTTTGACAAAATTCTATTCTGATTTCACACCTGCTGCCAGTGAATCCTGTAATGATAATGATGATGATGATGATAATAATAATAATAATAATAATAATAATAATAATAATAATAATAATAATAATAATAATAATAATAATAATAATAATAATAATATGAAGATGATGATGATGATTATGATAAAAATAATAATACAAAATTACAATTACAAATGAAAGATTATAGGAATTGTATAGATGTTAAGAATTTCTTGATAAATAAATGATATGTATTCCTAAACCTGTAATTTATATCATATTTTGAAATTCAATATAATTAAAAAAATGTTGTTTTGTTTTTCTGGACTCTCACCTTCTAAGCAAGAACAGATAAAGTCTGCATCAACTGTACGTCTGCATTTTCCACCATTTTTACACAGAGAATTATCACAAGAGTTATCAATAAACAGATGACACCCATCACCAGCTGTACCTGAAATAATAATAATAATAATAATAACAATAATAATAAAAACCACAACAACAACAACAACAACATAAATAATGATAATGATAACAATAATAATAAATAAATAAATAAAAAAGAAGAAAACAAAAAAACCACAAATGATTGTTTGTTTGTTTAGCAACATTCCAGCACAAAAATAATTGTCAAATGGGTGTCATTCAAAGGTAATCTTTGGATCAAAGAAGATAATTTATTTTTAATACAGTGTAGTTATTCAGAGCAGGGGAAATAACTGCAGTGTCATTTTTTATTTAAAGGGAGGTAACTGTCTTAACGTTATTTTGTCAGATGCATGACAACTGTAATTAACTGGTTAATGTTATAATTGAAATCAGATCACAAAAGGACAGACCCCCTTCCCAATAATAATAATAATAATAATAATAATAATAATAAAATAAAAAATAAAAATGAAAGAAAGAAAAAGTAATTTTCTTTAATTATCATTGATTTACCTGGAGGACATTTGCATATAACATCTGTGTTGTTACTGAAATAGCAGTTGGATGGATTCTGACATGGATTTGTCACTTCACACAGATTTGGAATTTTCAGACATTGGGGACCAAAAGAATATTTGTTGCATCTGCAAATGAAACAATGCCATTATAACGATAATTATGATGATGATGATGACGATAATGATGATGACATCACAGCAGTGATTATAATCATGATAAAAGCAGTAGCAGAAGGTGAACTAGTGATTCTAGTTGTATTAATGACAGAAGTTGCAGTAATAACAATAGAAGTAGTTGTACTAATAGTAACCATAATATTAATAATAGCTGTTGTAATGATAGTGGTAATAATAAGAGCAAGACCTACAACAACAAAAAATTAAACAATAGCAATGCCAGTCATGGTAATAATAGAAATGATAAAACCAGTGAGTACATGAAACAGTAATAGACAATTTTAGATAAATTATAATAATAACACTATTTAAAAAGGTGCATATGTGTGTATGTATGTGTGCATGTGCATGTGTGCCCATCAGGTGGCCAAAAGACCCACACATGTATGTGTCTCTGTGTGTGTGTGTGTGTGTGTGTGTGTGTGTGTGTGTGTGTGTGTGTGAAGTGTCCAATAAAACCCACACTGAACTTTAATACACGATACATTATATTTTTAAACTTTTAAGTTTATATATATAAAGTCATGAAGAAAAATCAAAGATATGGTTTATATAAATAAAGAACAGATTTATCTAGTTGTAACTGTACTAACTTGCATGTGAAGTCGTTGAAAAGAGGAATACAGTCTGCTCCATTGGGACAGGAGTAACTTTTACATTTGTTGACTAAAGTTTGACAGTGGGAGCCAGTCCAGCCAGGAACACAGTCACATTGAAAACCTCCAAGTCTGTCTCGACAAGTTCCTCCATGTAGACAGGGTCTGCTCAAACATTCATTGATGTTAGTCTGAAAAATAAAACAGTATTTGGTTAATAACTGAAACCCTAAATTCTAATATATACTGATGGCTTTCAAAAAGGATTTGTAATAGTAACTTTTTATAAGTAATCTTTTTAGGCGTTAAAAAGAAAAGGAAGATAAGAAGAAACAGAAAATGAAAACAGATAGTGATAAAAACAAAAATAAAAATCTCCAAAACCCTCATCCCTCTTTGTCAGTCTGCCTGTATGTTTATTTGTCTATTTATCTATTATCTACATAATCTGTAAAAAAAGACCAAAACAAACAAAGCAAAATAAAGATCATATCCCTCTCTCAAAAATATGATCATCAATAAAATAATATGCCATCACTGGAAAACTATTAGGCCTGAGATGATTAAAATAAGAAATAATATTTGTAAAAGTATTAAAAACATGTAAACTTACAGAACAGTTTCTGCCAGTGTATCCAGGTCTGCATACACAAGTGTAATTATTGATGCCATCAACACACTGAAGAGAGCCAGCATCATCACATGGGTCTTGTTTGCAATCATCAATATTCACACTACACTGTTCACCTGTAACAAATACACAGTGTACTGAAAGTCACCAGTTCTTCGTTTTCTTTACAAATTTAAAGATCTTGGAGTATATATAAAAAATTATTTCTTCCATAATTTTTGAAGTCTTGGATGAATGCAGACTATTTCCATTAAAGACTATAAAGGCCATGATGTGTTTTTGTTTATAATTCCATGGGAAGGTGTATATAAAAAGATTCCTTTTTGCTAAATAACAAACTTAGCCCAAATAGGTTTTTTTATTTTTTTATTTATTGCTTATATTTCATATTAATAACCATTTATCCAAATCTGTTGCATCATCATAACAAATTAATTAATTAACACAAACTAAAATGAGTCTCACCAGAGAACCCATCCCTGCAGCTACAAGAGAATGTGTTGAGACCATTGTGACAGGTTGCACCATTTTTACATGGCTTGTCTCTGCAGTTGTCAGTGTTGTGTTGACACTGTAGGCCTGTATATCCTGTAGGACAGAGACACTGAAATCCACCCACAACATCCTGGCATCTACCACCATTCTGACACAGATTAGTCTTTTCAGAGCATGTTGAGATCATGGTGCATTTTTTATCCACGAATACTGTAAAATAAAGTTAACAAACAATGGATACATTGAAGTTACACTTTCAGAATAATGATGGAATGAGAGTATAAATGAGTGTTTGTGTGTGTATGAGAGAGAGAGAGAGAGAGAGAGAGAGAGAGAGAGAGAGAGAGAGAGAGAGAGAGAGAGAGAGAGAGAGAGAGAGAGAGAGAGAGAGAGAGAGATCAAGACAGATTAAATAAGTAAAAAGTGAGTAAGGAAATTAGACTCTTTGCATGAGTCAATGAACAAGGTTTGTTTGATAAGCAAATAAGTGACTGGAAATTATGGTAATTTTTTTAATGTACTCCAGTGACATTATTTAGATTTTTCAAAATATATAAAAGAAATTTGAAAAAAAGAGATAAAACAGAAAGCAAAAGACCAACAAATGAAACCCTCAAAACAGCATGGAATATAATAAAGCAACAATAAAAAAAACAAACTAACAGAAAAGCAAACATGATAAGTAATATAAAAAATAAGATAAATAAAGAAGTAAACAATATAAATATACACACACACACACACAAATACACACATACACACACACTCAAATACACACACACATACACACAGAACTCAGTAAATAAATAAACAAAGAAACAAATAACTAACTAAATACTACAATACCTCTGGTGACAGAACATTTAAACCTGACTTTAAAATCACTACATGAAGAGCCAGTACAGTTTAACCCTTCCAGACTACATATGTTGTTATCAGCAGATGTGAGAATATTGTTATTAGTGCGACATTCTGCCATCAGAGGTTCACTGCCTCTGCACACTTCAACACCAAGCTGAAAAAACAAACAAATATATTTAGTAAAATTATCCTGTGTTGAAGTTAGGGAAGTATCTTAATATTTGGAACTAGATTTTGATTAACCAACAATAAAAAAATGTTATTGTCTAAATAAAATAATTATTTTATAAATTAGCTTGATTGTTGTTTCTGGGCTTATTTGGTTATTTGCTTGGTTGTTTGTTTTGTGTTATATATATATTATTTTTTTGATTTTACCACCATAAATAATAATGAATGAAATTATGTTTAAACCACACAAAGCTGCACATTTGTGTATGTGTATGTGTATGAGTGTGTGTCTGTAAATATACATACATATATACATATACACACACACATACATACATATACATACACACACACATATACACAAACACACTTCTTTTCTTTCAGAATTTACTTAAAATTATTTTTCTGAAATCAAAATAATTTCAGAATTTTTTTTTCACACAAACAACTGTTCACATTAAGAACATTAAATTATTTTATAATAAGATTTAGTATAAGATACAGTAATAAAACTTACAGCTAACAGTCTGGATTTTGTTTCCAAGTCTTGATTATCATCAACAGGGCTGTCTGTGTTGTACCATGGAGTCCAGAAATCATCTGAAAAAAAACAACATAAATGTTTCAATATAAATAAAATTATAAATAAATTCATAGCGCTGTTTTAAAATAATATTGAAATAATTTGTAAAATATCAAGATAAACCCCAAAACTCTTGCAAATACAAATCTCTTGAAAATACATTTGTTGCAGATAGAGGTGTTGTATCATTGTTATTTAAACAAAAAACAAAAGAAGCAAAAACAATATATACACTAAAATGATACAGAATGATACGAACAGTATATGCAAATCCATGGTTTCAGAATAAGAAAGGTATTTTCTTTTTTATTGATATAGTTTTCAAGGTAAACCAAGTTATATTTCTGAGATAAAAACAAACAAATGAAACCATTAATTATTAAAATAAATAAAATAAAAAAAGTAAGTAAAATCCTATGATCAGCCTTTGATAAGAACAACCTACCAAATGGGTGTGAGCAGTGTTTTGTGTAAATATGACAACAGTTGTCTGCTAGAGTTGACTGGAGACTCTGTGTGTTAGATAACAGTTTACAAGACTTCGCTGTTTTGTTGAACACAAAACCAACATAGCTGTCCTCAGCTTCAGACTCAATGTGCTGAATACAGTCCTTGACCTGGACATTGGTCAGAGTTTTAGCCTGGTCAGTGTTTACAACTGTGTTTGTCTGGATGGAGTACTGACAGAACAAGCCTGAAACAAATAGTCATTGAAAAAAAAAAATAAATAATGCAAAAAAAAATAAATAAATAAAATAAAATAATAATAATAATAATAATAATAATAATAAAATAAATAAATAAATAATAATAAAATAAAATAAATAAATAAATAAATAAATAAATAAAATAAAATAAATTAAAATAAAACTAAATAAATGGTACAAATTCAGTCAAATTTCCAATTTAAAAACATAAATAAATGCCACTTCAGCATACTTTTTATGAATATTCAATGGATTTCAAATTAAACTTGTGTTTTCATAGAAAAGAACGACATTTCTACTCCTACTGGAAAAGATTACTTGATACTGAAAAATCAGAACTGAATATACCATAGCTGTAACCATGGCGACAGAGACACCTAGGCAAGCCTGTGACAGGATCATCAATGCAGTCAACAGAAGTTCCACAGTCTGTCTGCGAGCAGGTTTTGAGAGGAGACTCGCAGTTACTTCCAGTGAAACCTCTGCTACACAGACAGTGAAAACCACCAGCCACTGTGATACAGGTTCCTCCATGTTGACAAGGTGATGACTTACATAAATCTGGAAAATATTTAAAATTTGACAATTAATCTCTTCACAACCAAGATATGTATTTCTACTTTACGTCAAATGATTCTCAGATATTGTGGTTTGCAAATCAGTGATAAAGCTTCCTTTGGCAACAGTAGACAGATCTGTGAGGTTAATAAAGATAATTAATTTGCAGCTGTAAAAATTATGAAACATAACTGCAGTGTTGTTGTTTAGAGCAGGAGAAGATAACTACAGTGTCATTCTTTAAAGGGAGGTAACTGTTTAATGTTATGCTGTAACATGTAATATAACTATCTTTTATTCAATGTCTATTGTAAAATAAAATTCTTTATAAAATTTGTAGTCTTGTAGAATGTCTGAAAAGAAACTGGGGATGTCTGAAGAAGATAAGGAATCATGGAAGTGATGATTAAATAATGTATGGCTGTCACTGTACTAGACTGATATGAATGTGAAGATGTGATTTACTGGGAAGATAAAAGGGAAGTCAAAATATGAAGGTACTGAAGAGAAGTAAAGGTCCCTTCTTAAAATTATCTACCATTCACAACTATAAATTATGAACATTTTTAACTTTTATGAGCCAGATATAAATATTCTACAAATATTATTATAAAAACCAATGTGTATATATATGCATGTATTTGTGTGTGTGTGTGTGTGTGTGTGTGTGTGTGTGTGTGCATGTGATTTGATGAGCATGATGAAAAATGGAATACACACCAATCTGTGTCTGACAGAGAATGCCTGTGAACTGTGGAGGACAATAACATTTACTCCAGTATTCATTGACAAGTTTACAAGTTCCTCCATTAAAACAAGGATACTCTTCACACACAGACTGTGTCCTGTTGTCACATCTGAAGATTTAATTATTACAGGATTTCTATTAGTCAAACATACAGATTTACACTCAATAAATAATTATCTGTCATGATATCATATAGAAGTTATAAGAGGCAATTTTGCCATAAGTAATTTTGTTTTATGTTGTCACATTAGTCACTTAATTACTCATATGCTGATCTTAGTATAACATAAACAAAATGCCATAATATGCCTTCCTATTTTGAGTAATTTTCAATTTTCAGGATATAGTTTGCATATCTACAATATGTAGTTTTATAAAATGTATTTTGCATTTAATGCTTTAGCATTTTATGAAAAATGTTGTACAAATGCTTTAAATTAAATCTTTTTAAACATATTTATTATTTTCTCTGACTTTCTTTATTGTTCTCTCTCTCTCTCTCTCTCTCTCTCTCTCTCTCTCTCTCTCTCTCTCTCTCTCTCTCTCTCTCTCTCTCTCTCTCTCTCTCCAGTATAATACCTTTGTCCAGTGTGCAGAGAATCACATGTACAGCTGAACCCATTCAGATGATCGATGCAGACTCCATGTTCTCCACATACACCAGGTGTACAGTCACTCAGGTTGATCTCACACCTGGAACCATTTGTGCCTGGAGAGGTAAAATTTAAAATTTCATCATTTTTAATTTCTAACCATTCTTTAAATCTTTGGTCTTCATGATCTTGGTTTTCCATTACAGCCAAGAAGTACATAATTTTCCTCAATATAATTAATAATGCATTTTCCAGTACATTATTTTTACTGATATAATTATAATATCTTTTAAATAAAAATTGTATTAAAATTATACATTTGTAATATACTTTATTAGACATACATAGGCAGATTATGATAATGAGTATATTTTTATCTGATCCTTATAAAGAAATTAATTCTGATAATTAATATTGTGCATATGAAGATATTAGTTATTTTATAAGTGAAAATTAGATTATATAAGTATATGCTTAATAATAGGAATAGAAGTATGTGTATTCACAAAATATCACAAGATATAACACTCTGAAAAATATTCTTTGTTTAAAGTTGTTTCAAATGTTGACACAATAATACATGAAATTCATTAGTACCTTACTGAATCTTAATAAAGTTTCAACAGTCATATAATTATGTTCCTCTACAACAGAGTAATAAATAACAACAAAAAAATTAAACAACAGTTAATATAGTGCTGTAATACAACCTAAGTATGTCAGTGATTATTAAAGGTGTGTCTGATATTAATGAATTACCTGTAGGACATTTACAAGAGTAGCCTGACAAACTGTTTGTACATGAACCTCCATAGTAACATGGCTGAGAAACACAGTGGTCAATCTGAGATTCACAGTACTGACCAGTGAAACCTGAAATGTTATATATATACATACATACATAAACAGATACCTTTATATATATATATATATAAACTTACGTAACACATATATGAAATATTATACATAGAATCTAATAATAAAATATAACAATAAAATTATAGTTATCTCTAAGAACAGAAAATAGATTTAAAATATTTTTTAGAAAGAAGAAAAAAATATTTTATAATTAAAAACATTATAAATTAGCTTTGGTAGTAATCTTAGATAAAATAAAATTTGAAAGAAAGGTAGGTAGATGAAACAAACAGTGAGTATATAAATGTATACATATAAATAAATAATTAATTCAGTAAATTCATATTTATTACCATTTTGACAGCTGCATACTTCTAAATTGTTATTAATTAAACATGCTCCTCCATTTTTACAGGGACCAGGTGAACAAAGTGATTTACCTGTGTGAAAGAAATATATATTAAATTTGCCAGTCTGTACAATAATAATGTAATGATAATAATTATGATTTATTATTATGATGATGATGATGATGATGATGACAATATTATTATTAGTAGTAGTAAAAATAAAAAATAATAAAATAATAATCATAAAGGAGGAAGATAAAGGTGATAAATGATGATGATAATGATGATGATAATGGTAAACTAAATAAAATTTAAAATAATTCACTAAAAAATTATTTGAAATATGATATCTTTGAAATTCAATAAATCAAACCACATTCTTGACAACTAATTTTGAAAATTTAAAAGTTAAATAAATTAATCTGACTCAGTACTTCAACGTGACACAAACTACAGGTCTGACATAAGGAAGATAAATAAAACAAAACTGTTAGTTGACCTAGAATCAGCTAAACTGATTAACATGACTCAAATTCTAGAACAGTATCTTAAACAGAACTGAAAAACTGAAATAATTAAATAACATGACTCAGATTACAAAACAGAATTGAGAAAGATATGACAAAAAAAACTCTTCATCTGATGAAAACAACTAAATAAACCCTAAAATAAAGAACCAACAAAACTAAATATCTGAAAAACTGAATTAACACAGACTACAAATAAGAAAGATAAACATACAGCTGCTGGCTAGGACATTTCCTTGTCCATTGTTGTAAGTCCCAGCTGGACATGGAGTACAAGAGGTTTCACCAGAGTTTGGGTTAAAGTGGCTTTCTGCACACAGACTGCACTTGTTAGCTGTTATGTTGTAATATGTTCCTGGTGGACACTTTACTGTAAAACAATATATATTTTGAAAGTGAAGTGCTGTTATTTTTTATTATATGCAGATGTATGTTTACATGATGTCTATAAACAATTACTGTGAAGGTTTGTATAGATACATGTTTGAAATGGTGTGTGTTTGTACACAAGAACATAATTTCTATTATACACACAAACCTGCACACACACATATAGACATACTTATATAATACTCACATGCATAGATATCTTTAAGTATCTATACATGTCAAACATAGACAAGCTCCTATATGTCCACAAAACTACTGAAAACAAATAAATGCACACATATATACCCACATACATATATCTGCAAAAATAAATATAAAAACACTCCCAAAACTGCAATAAAGTGTGATACTTTTTTATACTTATTTCAAGAAATCTTTATATATATATCTATATTTTATTTCACACACCTTTTATAAAACTAAACACTCAAAAAAAGTTTTAAACTTTATCTTCTAATTCTGTAACATCAACATCCTTTAATATTTAGCAAAACATTTGCCTAATAGTAATGTCTTACCACAAACGTTAGCAGTGTGTTTAAACCTTTGGCTGGACTGACATTTCACAATGCCAAAGACGTGTGATGTTGACATATTTACTGAAGGACAGTTTGATAATGTCACACTGGAAAGTTGTGTCACTTGGGAGGTTGTGGGAGTCTTGAATTCATCAATGATTTTTTTAGCACACAGTGAATATTCAGAATAAGGGAGTCCAAAGGGGTCCATACCAATGGAAAATGAAATGGTCATCTGAAAAGAAAGATAGAAATAAATGTTAAAAGGATGACAAATTGTTTGTATTATTCAACAGATTAAGTGTCATTGATCCTTTATTTAGCTTTTAAATGTTATGGTTTTATCAGCAGAAGATTTTTGTACTGAGTATTATCTTAGAGAAAGTGTTTGCAAACATACATATGCATACAACAGTATATAAAAAAATCTCTATATCTATCTATCTCTCTTTCTCTCTCACACACACACCACTGTATGCATATTCATATTTATATACACACACACACACACACACTATCCACACTTGTATGCACAAACATTCTCTCTCTCTCTCTCTACTTATCTCTCAAAAATGCATATGAGTATGCATATTCATACACACACACACACACATTGTTATACATATATTATGTCATACATTTTCTCTATTTGTTTATCTACCTAATTCTATCTATCTATCTTGCTCTCAAACACACACACCACTGTAGGCACATTCATATTTACATACACACACCCAAACACACACACACACACACACACACACAGACACACACAGACACATACAAACACACACACACACACATATTCTCTACATCATCTACCTGATCTTGAGCTGAGCTGTCAACCACACTTGACATCGGCACATAGACACTGTCTGTGTTGTTTACACACAGTGCAGTCAGTGTTGTGTTTAGTCCAGACAGAAGTGTTGACACTCTAGACTTCAAGACTTGCTGACAGTCTGTGGATAACCCTGCAGTTCCATACTTTAGAGACACATCAAGAGTTAAGCCAACTGGTCCTGTAGCTGTTGATAGAAAAAATAAAATGAAACATTTTTGAAAATTAAAAGTCGCCATGAAGAGCATATGCCATTATTAAGGTATAAATAAGTGATATGGAGCTAGTCCATCAAATACTATGGAGATTAATATCTATTTATTTATTACTGGTAGTGTCATCCTCAAATAGGAAAATAACACTCCAACCTGTCAAGAAGCATTGATTGGAATGGGAAATAATCTTGTAGATTCATTAAGGAGATTTAGGTGATTTATTGTAACTTTGGTGACTTCTGCACACTTTATAATTATGAAATATTGGCAAACAAAACAGTTACAGCAGAAATTTGGTTTAGTTTTACTGAAAGGGTTATGGGTTATCTGTTATTGTCGTGGTTTAGTGTTATGGGGAAAATTAAGCATTTGCTTCAGAGATAAAGGAATTCATTCATCAATTCTGTCAAATCAAGATCAATTAAATCAAGGTGCACTGTAAATTTAAAAACTTACAGAAGTAGTTTATGCTATTTACCATTGTCACAAATATCACACAAGAACACACTCATATGCATACACACACACACACACACACACACACTCATGCACACATACTCACACACCTTCACATAAACACAAACATCCGTATATATTATAAATACATTTGATAGAAAATATGAATAATAAAAAAAATATAACATTAAAGACATAGTATTTACTATAACATACACACACAAACACATGCACACATATCTGTATGTATCATGTGAAAAATAAAAAATATATTCTAACCAGCACATGAAGGAACATATGGCTCTGTCCACTTTTCACCATTGTTGCATTCTGTGACAAAGCTACCATTAGTGTAGTCATCATAGAAATAAAATCCAGATCTGCATGAGAACTGACAAATGTAGCCAGAGTTACCTGCCTTGGCTGTACATGACTTAACAGTGTTTAGTGAATCAGGCAGGGAACTAGGATGACAAGATTTAGCTGAAAGTGAAATTTAATAGTTGTGAATGACTATGTTAATCTCATTGATTCATTCTTTTTACACTGCAGTGTCTTAACAAATGCACAATGTATATATATATAAAGTGAAAGCAAAAGGAGATTGCTAACAGAGATACATAAAGAAACCAAACGGACATGCACATACAACACACACACATATTTGTGTGTATATATAGAAAAATAGATGGATAGATGGATAAATAGATGGATAGATAAATAGATATATAGCTAGATAGCTAGCTAGCTAGCTAGATAGATAGATAGAAATAGGTAGGTAGATAGATAGGTAAGTAGGCAGATAGGTACATAGATAGATTGATAGGTAGGTAGGTAGATACAGATAGCTAGATAGATACATAGATAGGTAGATAGATAAATAGGTAGGTAGATAGATAGATAGACAGACAGAAAGATAGAGAGACAGATTACATAGAGAGATAGGTACACAATGATTCAATACCTTTAACAATGATTCTGAAAGAGCAGGATGCAGTATTTTCTCTGTCATCAACACCAAAGGCTTTAACTTCTATTTCTTGTCCAATATCACTCGTGCCAATGTTGACTGATGAAGGGACAAAAGTAACACTGACATTTCCAGTGGTCTGAAGAACTTGGACATCCTGTCCAGGGAGGAAGGTGTATGAAAACCCTGATTCTTCAACAAAAACTGTCCTTGAGGGGCTGCAGCTCAGCATGGGTTTTAAGTCATCTGAATTAAAACAATTTTTCAAAGACTAAAGTGATTTGATGATATTTATTTGTATGACATTGAAAAATGAATTCACAGATTGAAGTAAAAAGAAAATGTTTAATTACTGTTATTGATATTATCACTAACATCATCATTATTATTATTATTATTTATAAATATGCATATGTCAATGTGTATAAGAATTAAAAGTGAAATAATTTGATATTGACATTGTCGATTAAATACTCATACCAAACTGAGTATTGTATAGAATTTTGAAAATATTTTCTAAAAACTCTCTGTAATTATTAAATATTTGGTATGCATGTATGCATATACCAACCACCTACTAATTTATAATAATAAATGACAAAAATTAAAATAATAATGCTCTTTTAAACTACAATACATAACAGCAAAATGTAATATTGAGTTTAATGAAAATATGAATCATTTTAATATTTGAATAAAACGGTTTTCAGATGACATACTAGAATTATTAAAAACCTAATCTGAACAGACAAAATGAAAATAAACCCCCAACATACTGTCAATTTGAATGTTGACAACACATTTGGCTTGGTTCCCTGCTTCATCAGTGGCAGTGAAAACAACTTGCATGTCTTCAGCTATTGGTGTGGAAGCACCAAAGAAAGGAGGTGACACATCCATCTTGCTGACCAAACCAGAGTTGTCAGTGGCAGCAGGCAGAGGAATAGGAAGAGAATCATTACTGCACTTTGATTGATTGTCTTCTTTGGACAGTTTGTGAAAACAGGAGGCTTGACATCTGAAACAAAATATGGATCATTGATAGACAGAGAGATTAACATATTAAAGACAGATCAGTTAATAGATAGATAAAGAAACATATATACACATGCTCACATATACACACACACACATTTATCTATAGACAGACAGACAGACAGAAAGATAGATAGATAGATAGATAGATAGATAGATAGATAGATAGATAGATAGATAGATAGATAGATAGATAGAGATAAGATAGATAGTGGGATAGAAACATATGCAGAAAGATAGACAGATAGATAGATAGATAGATAGATAGATAGATAGATAGATAGATGTATAGATGGATAGTTGGATGGATAGATAGATAGATATACAGGCAGATAGGCAGACTGACTGAAAAAAGGGGGAGTAATAAAATCAAATTCACACCTATACAGTTAGGAACTGGTTTGTTCCAGGATAAGATGAGCCCATCCTCATGCTGTCCACACACAAGTTTAGATGGATCATCCAGGACAAATCCAGGTCTGTGACATCTGAAATCCACTGTAGACAGGTAGGTGAAATAAACTGGAGGTGAAATCATCTCTCCTCCTGCTGGGACCCCAGGATCTGGACAACTCATCTCTAGAATATCAAAATATTTTAAATAAAATATTCACCCATGTAAATGTTTATATGATAGATATATATAATATAATATTAGCCTTTGTGAACATTTCTAAAACAAATAAGTCAGTTTATGTCAATATATATCTAAACCAAATAATAAAATATAAACTATTGTGAGTGTTTCTATATCATTGATGCAAACTGTGATTTGGTTCTGAAGTTCTAGAAAAACATTTTGCAGCTGTTTTACAATTATATCATAATGATGGTGGTCAAGTTGAAAATTAAAAACCTCAACAATAAATATATTTAAAAATCAAAAAAAAATATTTTCTGTTGGCATTTTTACAGATCAATTCTATCATGCATAGATCAGAAATTACAAAAACTTAAAATTGAAAAATTAAGGTGTAATTCAATATTGACGTTTCTAAACATTTCTGTAAAAACATTTTGGTATAAACCCTTGTAAATATCTCTTTATGGAAATTTGTATAACAATGACAGTTTTTGTCTTATTTTTATTTTTGATGTCCAATATATAATACAATATCAACATAGAGTTATTTCTTTTGTGTTACATAAAATTTGAAATAGCTTGCAATTTCAACAGAAACATTAAAAGCTATTCATATACAACTTGAAATTTTTCTAAATGCATGTTAATAGAGTATTTTATTTTTATATTTTTTCTGAAACAGTTATTCAAAAATTTATACTTCAAAAATAAAATAAAAAAAAAAAAATAAATAATAATAATAATAATAATAATAATAATAATAATAATAAATTAATTTTTTTTTTTTTTTTAAATTACCTGTACATCTGAGTGAACCCATTCCCCAGTACCCATCAGCCTGACATGTCACCCACTGATCTCCATCAGAACTTAGACCTGACAGGTTAAAAAACTGCAGACAAGAAAACTCAAACTTTGCCCCGTACAAAGTCGACGAGAGAGCTGGTTTTCCAGTACCACGAGTTGTAAGTGGATAATCACAGTTAATCTCTGGAATATGGACATTTAAAAGATGAAGAAAGATAAGTAATAATATACTAATATATATTTTAATATGAAATAATATTAGTATGTCATACTGGTAGTCAGTAGTTTTAAATTATTATTAAAATTAATAAAGAAAATGTAAATTATATTTATATAAAGCTTTTCAGAATTGTTGTTTTTATTTTAATTATTCATTTGCATAAGTAAAAGCAATAAAGCAAAACATAATGAAATATAATATAATATTTACATGTGTATATATACATACAAACACATAAATATATATATATAAATATATATATATACATACATTTATATATTTAATATATACACAAATGTAGATACCCAGACAGACAGACAACACATATGAAAGACAGACAGAGACATATACACTTATGTATGGATGAAACATTATAATTTATTTAATGTCTTCAAAGACATATGCTGCATATGAAATACTGAATATTTTATTTTAAACTACCTAAGTACCTTCACATTCATAACTGTCACCCTGAAGATGATAGTTTTCAGTTCTAGGGTCAAACACACAGGTGCGTGACTTGTAGAAAACACCTTTCCTGAGACATTACAAGTCATGTTGAGAGTGCCAAGATAAGGTACTGATGTATTTGTTTGCAGTACTGGGCTGTTTAGAAGTCTAGGCATTGGATCAAGGGGACAGAATGCAGCTGAAAGATATGAAAAGAAATGAAATAATTTGTTTAAAAGGTGAGTAATGATCTGACAAATGAATATTAAGATAAAATGTTTCTTCTACACACAGACAAAAAACAATAAACAAACACTCTCTATTTAGCAGACTAAAAAGGAAGGAAACTTTATCCTAAATTAAGAAATCTGGATTTTCCAAACAAATAGTGCAAATATTAATATTGACAGTGTAAAATAATATACAGGACTAAATTCAATATGTGAAATAATATTCAGAACTGAATTTACTGTTTTTGCACATCCTGCTTGACAACAGATTGAACTTGTTCTGCTGTGACTGTATAATGGAAATCAGAATAATTCATTTCAACCAAACAGAAATTCAAGAATATTCATTTATGTTTTCAGGTTTTGTCTAGAATTTCTGAAATTTGATCAGTTACTTGGAGGGGCAAATGTATTACAGATGTAATATAATTAAAACTTGTAAAAAAACAAATATCTAAATTTACATAGAATAAACATAATTATGCTTCCATGCATTTACACAGTCAAACAGAAATCATACATATATACACACTATGCACACAAATGCACTAACTGAAAAGTGTAGCCAATGAAGTGGCAGCAGTGGAAGTGGTTTTCTCTCTTGTTTTCTGAATAATACTTAAACATACAAAAGTGCTGTGTAAAATAAGTTAAATGAAACAGTTTCTTCCATGTTGCCTTCCAGAAGAAAGAGAATACATTTATTGCTGTTACCTTCACACACAGGAGGTTTGGGTGACCACTGACCACTGGCCATACAATTTATTGTGTCAGATGATGACAACACAAAGCCAATATTGCAGTGAAATGTGATAATGTCTTCATAGTAGTAGTGCATCCTGGGATTGGTGAGGTAGCCATTTGCAGGGATCACAGGAATAGGACATGTTTTTTCTGAAAAGAAATAAAAAAAAGAGTAAAATTTTCACTTTTGTTTTTTGTTTTTCTCAGGCTTATTTATTTTATTTTATTTTTGATTTATTTTATTGTGCAATGTTTTCTATAGCATAAATGGATAAAAAATGTATGATAAATAGACTAAAAATTTTGAAAAAGATTTTTAAAATATTGTTATTATTATTGTTGTTGTTGTTGTTTTGTTATTATTACTAATGACTAATGTTCATTTCTATTCATAGATTAAGGATACTAATTAATATCTTATAGAATAAACATTTTATTTTCTGTATCAGTCATCTGTAATCTGGCTTTAAAACATTATCTTTTATCACAGACTATCTGCTAAAAACAGTAGAGGTGTGTTAATTTACTAGTTAAGGAGAAGATAGAGTTCTGGGGTTTTAAATCTCAAACAGATCTTAGAAGAAAAAGGAAGAAGAGCATAACCCTAGGATTTTTCAGTCTTTCAGCCAATGGATTATCAGTGAGTCACTAAGTCTGGTCTTCACTGTGAACCACATAATCCTGGTCTTCACTGTGAACCATATAATCTTTGTCCATGTTATCACAATGTTATAAAAAAACAATGTCAACTCACTGACACAGGTATGGTTGAAAAACAGAGAGTCACCAGGACGAAGCCCAGATTCTGACTGTGGAACAACATATCCCATAGTTCCATTCTCTGTGTATAGGATGTATCCTTCAGGACAGAGACACCGGTAGGAGTTTCCAGTGTTTCTACACATATGACTGCAATTGCCATTGTTATCAGCACATTCATCAATATCTGAAAAATAATATGATATGTATGAATTTTTATTTATATCATTTAAGTATTTAAAGGGGAAATATTGGCTTAATTGTATGACTTAATATATTTTTTGTATACTTCCAAGTTAATATTGTCTACATTTGTTATCTTTTATAATAATAAAGTATGAAAATATTTGTACCTACCAAAACAAGTTTTGGTTTGATCTCTTTGGAATCCAGGAGCACAAGAACATTTGAAAGAGCCTAACAAGTTGACACATACTTCATTCTGTGAACAGTTGGACATTCCTTTAGAACATTCATCAATATCTGTAGAAAGAAAAAACAACCAAAAGTAATATATAAAATAAAAAAAATAATAATAATAATAAAAAAAACAACAAACAATAATATATATATAATAATAATGATCATCATCATCATAATAACAATAATAAAACTCAAAATTTAAGAAATAACATGATACATCTATTGTTATACTAATAATTTAATTAAGTCTATATATCTTCTGATAAAGACAGTGGAAAAAAAGACTAAAAAAAGAAAAAGAAAAGAAAAAGATAAGAAAACTCACAGAAAAATAATAATTCTCATCATCTTTGAAATCAGTGCTTTAACTTTATAATTAAAGAAAAAAAGGAATGAATTTTGGTTTTGATATGTGTGTGTGTGTTTGTGGGCTGTTTGTGTAGAGAGAGAGATCTATAATTAAAGCTTTATATATCTACAGGAAAACACAAAATTTGATTTTGAGTTTGAGGATGCTATAATTAAAGAAGACACAGATAGATAATAAATAATTTTCATTTATGATCAATAATGAATATATATTATAACAAAAATAGAAAAAATATTTAAAATAATAAATCTAAAACAAAAAGAAATATATGTTAAAGGAAAATAATTTACCTTTGCATATATCTGTGTGATTAAATGTCCGGTCAGCTTGGCAGGTAATGAGGTTTGAACCTGAGACTTCAAAACCTGGACTGCAATGGACAGACAGTGAGGTTTCATATGGAACAAAGTTTTCTGTTGAGTCAACAAGACCATTGTCAATGACTGGTACCTGGCAGCTCAGTTCTGAAAATTTTTAATATATTCTTCTTATTGCTTCTTATTGGAATACATGATTATGACAAACCCATGTATGTATGGATGGATGGGTCAAAGAACTGAAGAAAAGATAGATAGATAGATAGGAAGAAAGATAGATAGAAAAATAGACAAAGCAGCAGAGCAACAGATAAATAGAGATAAACACACAGACAGACAAACAGACAGAGAGGTAGATAGATGAAAAAACACACACAAGTATATATCACTACTAGAAAAACATTTTTATTTTCTTGCTGTATTCTAAATCCTCTGTGAAAAAAATAAAAAATAAAAAACAATTTTGTAAATGGTTTAGTAAAGAATATACAAACAATTGCTACAAAATAATTAATTATAAACTAGTGACAAAATATTTACTTTTACATTCAGGAAGCCCACTTGTCCAGGATCCATTATCCTGGCAGTGCAGAATAGGTTGTCCCACTATCTGGTATCCTGGGTGACACTGGTAGTGAACAACACTGGTATAGGTGACACCATCACCACTAACAATAATCTTTTTACCATTGTTGATGGTGTCCAGATTAACACATGTTATTGCTGAAACATAATGTGAAAACTTCATTTAGTATAAAAACTATTATTTAATTTAAAATATAAATTTAAAAGAACATATTTTCAACACATTAAAAAATGTTGATTATAATGATGATAATAACTGTTCATTTTTAGGCAAGATATGTCTGAGAATAATTTTTTATAATATAAAACAGGATCAATCCTCCTTAATGTCCCATTGAGTTCTTTCTTATTCCAGTTAGTTCCTAGCTCTCTCTCTCTCTCTCTCTCTCTCTCTCTCTCTCTCTCTCTCTCTCTCTCTCTCTCTCTCTCTGTGTATGTATATATATGTATGTATGTATTTATATATGTGTGTATAACCACATATACACAGGAACACAGTTTAAACATTTATTTAAGTAAATAATAATAATAATAATAGAGATAATACTACCTCAATACAAACCCACACACATATATACATATATAAAAAACTATCTATATAAATATATATATATATATATATATAGCATACAGATCTAAAATATTATTAATAACTGTCTTATTAAATTATTACCTTTGCAGGAAGGGAGAGCACTCCAATGGCCATCAGCTTGACAAGTGATATGTGACATACCAGACATTATGTGAGTTTCATGACACTGGTATGTGACAGTGTCACCATAAGACAAACCACTTGATGTGACAACTAAACCATTCTCCAGTTCAGGAGGTTTGCCACAGTAATTCCCTGAATAATAATAATAATAATAATAATAATAATAATGATGATGATGATGATGATGATGATGATAATAATAATAATAATAACAATAATAATAATAAATAATAATATTAATAATAATAATAAATAATAATAATAATAATAACAATAATGACAGAATCCTTTTCATGTTTTGCAAGTGAATAAGGGAAGGGATGTTTTGGAGGGATGTTATAAATTTAGGGAGGGAGAGAAGCAAGCAGGACTCTAATAAAGCAAAGGATGAAATTGTGAGTTTGTTTTGACTGTTAAAAGTTACTGTACTGTTTATGTTTTTTATTAATGAAGAATGACAAACATTTTTTTTTCTTCCACATGAATTTTTAATTCTGTTTACAATGTAATTAAAAAAATATTTTCTGAGATTAAAAAAAAAAATATGTTTGTTAATGTTACTGGTTTATTATATAGAAAATAATTATAACATAATCAACACCATCCCCCTACTCTCATACCCCCACAAAAAAATCCACCAAAAAACAATAAGAAACATAAAAAAAAACCAAGACAATAAGAAATAGTAGTAGCAGTGGTAGTAGTAGTAATAGTAGTAGTAGCAGTCATAGTAATATTAGTAATAATAAACAGACAAATTAATCTTTAGTAATACTAAACGTTTTTAAACAAGAAATTTAAAAAAAAAAAAATCTTTATATTCAGAATAAATTAAAACACATATTATTCTTCCAAATTATTGATTTTTTATACTCTCTCTGTTTTAGATATTTTATTATTATTATTTTTTCTCAGTATGTAAACACCAATATGTGAAGTACATTATAAATAACATATAGTATATTTATCGTTTTTCATATAGTTTAAGTATATAATAATTATAACTATCCTCATCACCATTTTCTTTTTTAAAACAGCATTCACCATCTACAGACTTAATATTAAGCCATTGCAATCAGTGTTAATAGGACAAGCAGACATAATAGTTAAACAAAGCTTCATAAACAATAAACAGAACACTGTGAGAGATCTATTGTTATATAATTATTTATTCTAGACTAATTAAAGGTTAGTATAATTAATAGCAGAACTACATAATGCCATGTACCAGGAATCTAAAAAATATGATGCACTAAAAATAAATGATGCTATTTTGATAATTAATACATGTGAGTCGAATCTACTAAAGATACATAAAGTGATATTTCTGACTCTTTGCTTCTTAAGAAACAATGAAACAGTTTTGTAGTCCTCACTGCAATATATGATTTAAAATTAACTTGAAGAAAGCTATTAATAATAATAATAATAATAATAATAATAATAATAATAATAATAATAATAATAATAATAATAATAATAATAATAAAATCTTAGCATATTAATACAAATAAATAAATAAATAAACAAATAATTTTCTAAAATCTACACTAAATGACTTACATATAAAAGTGAAAATATAACAATAAAAAATAAAAAAAAAAACATCAAGAAACAACAATAAAAATAACAAAAACAAAACATCAGACATCCTCAAAACCTTATCACACACACACACTAAAAAAAAAAAAAAAAAAAAAAAATAAATAAATAATAAAGTGAAATATGAGAACACATTTATATACTGCTATTTTGAAGTAGTGCCAAACAACCAACTAAATTTATATTTTAATTATAAAGGTAAAACCCTTCTTACAGGATATTTGAAACTTTTCTGTGCAGATCTACCACAACTAGCACAACAAAATAATAATAATAAAAAAAATAAAATAATAATAATTATTATTATAAAAAATTAAAATAAAATTGAGAAAACATAATTATATATATATATATATATATAAAAAAATAAAAAATAAAAAAAAAATAAATAAATAAATAAAAAATAAATAAAAAAGAATATTTTTTAAATTAAAAATAAAGAAAAGAAAAGAACTAAGAACAAAACCTGGAACCAAAGAGAAACACATGCAAATATTTGTACCTAGTTGACTGTCATTGGTCAAATCTTTCTTACCTGTGTGTATATCATTATCTACAGCTGAAAAAACACACTCACATTAACACAAAAACAAATTTATTAATAACCTTGACACCACCATGTTTTTCAAAATTATTTTAGTCTGAAATTTAGCTGTAGTAATAACATGAAACTGCTTGCAAAATGATTACTCATTTCAGTTATTAATTAGTGAAGAATTAGTATATTTCAATAATTTTGTGAAAAACAGAATGAATGAATGAAAGAAATAATGGATGAAAGAAGGAAAGAAGATAAGAAACAAAGAATAAAAAACAGAATGGAAAAAGTAAGAAATAAAGTAAAGAAAAATTAAAAGCTAAAAAAAAAAAAAAATAATAATTAGATTGAAAAGTGTAATGAAATTAGTTATGGAATATGGAATATTAATTTTTGATTCTCGTATGTAATAATACAGCTTGAAGCAAGACATTCTCATTCTGCAGTTTAACCTTCTCACATTTTATAAATTTTTATGAATAACCATGACTATTAATAAAAATAAAAATAAACAAACAATCAAATAAATAAATAAATAATAGAAAATACATACGAATACATTGTGGAATTCTTCTCACATTCCAGTGGCCTCCATAAAGACATTCCATCTGAACATACTCAAGACTGATCATGTGACCAGATGAATTTCTCTTGTAGAACTCTTCAGCATTGAAAACAAACCCTTTCTTACATGTGACATTGAACTTCAGACCATAGTCATAGGAACTGATGTGCTGATGTACCACAGTGTCAGCATTGAAACCAGGATAGGAACAACCTTTAGAAAAAAAAAATAATAATAAAATAAAATAAAAATAAAAATAAAAATAACAATAAAAGTAAAAATAAAAATAAAAATAAATAAATATATAAAAAAATTCAAATTAAAACAAAAAAATAATAAAATAAAATAAAATAAAATAAAACAAAACAACTAAGGTGAAGAAATATGCAAAAACTTAATAGTGTTTAATTATAATTTTAATAGAAGCTAAAGTTGAGTAATCATTGTGTGCTATTTCCCATTCAAGCACAGGCTCCATACCTGGAGTTTCATAGTCTAAGGTACTTGATGTGGAAAGATGAATATAAAAGATTAATTATTACTAATGACATTGCCTACCTTGGCATTATAAAGTCACCTTTATAGTAATAAGACAAATGTGATGACACCAATTTTTTATCATGATCTTTATTTATATTAACAAATACAATGATAAATTTTTGAAAAATCTAAAAACCTACCTACAGAGTATCTGGCAGAAAAGCCAAATTTGTTTATAATGGAATTTGTGACAAATTTCATGAAGATTTTCCCACTGTTAAAGTTCACAGATCGAGGTGGAACTGATCCAGAGTATCCATCATTGCCAAATCCATGGACTGGTAGTCCTTGCTCATTTTCTCCTTCATAGACCTGAATACACCAGCAAAACAAATAACATGTTTAGTATGTACATACAAAGAATCACATAGATGTTTAAATACATGAAGATAACTGGATGGATGGATGGATGGATGGATGGATGGGTAGATGGATGGGTAGATGGATGGGTGGATGGATGGATGGATGGATGGATGGAAGAATTAATGGATAGATGGTCAAGAGAATCAGTGGATGGATTGGTGAATGGATTTATTTATAGATAGACAAACCGACTGATAGAGAAACAGGTGTGTGTGTGTTCATGTGCATGTGTGCATGTGTGTTTGTGTGTGTGTCTGTATCATAACAATAATTATATTATGCATGAATACAACATTATAATATCTTACTTCAAGAAAATCTTTATACTGCTCCAACTCAAATTTTTTGTCAAAAATAAGAGAAATTCTTCTACCCAGTGGTGTAAATACATAATACAAACAGGTGTGGTAGTTGGCGTAGTTGGCGACTCCGTATCCTGGGGAAAACAGGTGACCAGCGAAATCATCATAAATAAGAACACAACCTAGAAATAAAGAACAAAACTAAAATGTTTCTGTGCCTTATGGATGAAGCAGCTGACATTTTAAAATAATTTTAATGTTTTATATTTTAATCAATACCAGTCCACTATTTGAAAATAAATACAATTTAAAAATTTTTTATAGAGAAATATTTTAACTTACAATTCTTTTTTAATTTAAATATAATTACAAATGTAATAAATAATAATAATATATTAAAATGAAAAACAATCAAAAATTTACCTTTAATTAATATTAAAAATCTACTGCAAAAATAAAAAGCTTTCTTTAATTATTATTACTATTGTTGTTGCTATTGTTGTTTTTATTAATTTACTTGATTAATTATTTATTTATTTATTTATTTATTTATTTATTTATTTATTTATTTACTTTTATTGTTTTTAATAATTCTGGTCATTAAATATGGTAAAGACATAACTAAGCACGAGAGTTACCATATTTATAAGATATAGAAAATCCTTTGTTCTGTATGTTTGGAGTGATTCCAGTTTTGAAGTAAATATAAATCTTGTTTCCTGTGGAAAGAATGTATTTGTCAGGAGCAGATAACTCTGTGTATTCTGCCAGAAGTGCATCAGAAGCAGATGGACCATTTCTTATTCTCAGTATATCTCCCTTAGCTAGATCTATAACACCTGGCTGCAAAAAATAATTAAAAATACATAAATAAATATGTATCAAGTGTTAAATATAAAATAGCAAAAGTATATACATACTGGGTTTCTGATGAACACACAAGTAATACATGTTCTACATGTGTATATCAGGGTGTATATATATATATATATATATATATATATATATATATATATATATATATGAGTATTTGTATGAATGCAAAATTTTATAAATTTGGATAAAATTTTTTAGTATTTTTCAATTCATACCTGTAATGTAATAATTTCCCATTTCCTAGGAGCAGTAATGATCCACACATTTTCCTGACTGCCCAGGTATGGTTGTGGGAAGTTTACTGATGTCAGTGTTCTTGGAATTGCTGATGCTGTCAGTTGTAGCCCATCTTCAGGAAGACTTGTTACTGAAAACATATCAGTAAAAGTTTCATACATCAAAACTATAATAAATTGTTAGAAATCATTTTTTTCCCCCACAACCAGCTGTGAGAAGTTAGTTTGAATAATTTGGTTTGGAATGATCCATACATGTAGAAGCAAAGATGTTTATAAATACTGAGCAAACAGTTATCCCAAGCTATTTCTGAAGTCTCTCTCTCTCTCTCTCTCTCTCTCTCTCTCTCTCTCTCTCTCTCTCTCTCTCTCTCTCTCTCTCTCTCTCTCTCTCTCTCTCTCTAGCTGTCATACAAAATTATTAAATCTATACTGACTTAGTGATTAATGCACTCACTCACTCACATCACATATAATTTGAAATAATAATTTTAAAATGTCTTGCTGAAGGTGTATTAAATTTTGTAACATCTCACCACTTGTCCATTTTGCCTGGAATCCTGGGTATTCATGGGTTACATCAGAAGAAAACTGGATGATTATAAAATTATTTGGACTGATGTACTCAGGTAGAGATGTGAGTTTTCCAGAAATTTGTGACAACAGATGAGATTTAATTGCTGTTTAGCTCCCCCAAGAATTGTCACTACATCATGGTTTTCTTCAGTTTCAAAACTAGTGAACTGGAACAACAACAACAATAATAATAATAATAATAATAATAATAATAATAATAATAATAATAATAATAATAAAAATAATAATAATAATAGTAATAATAATAATAAGAAGAAGAAGAAGAAGAAGAAGAAGAAGAAAGAAAAAAAGATGATGATGATGATCAAGGATGTATATTTAGAATAGGCAGAAAATTATATGGATTAAAAATGGAATTATTTTATTATTATCTGGTTTTTATAATTAATATAACTTCTTTTATATTTTTTTTAATCAAATTAATTTTCCTTTTGCAAACTGAATTAACTATTAAGGCTCTTGTAGTCATTAAAATTAATATTTATTAAATTATTATGTAGAAAAATAATGAGATAATTAAATTATTACATAACAGAGAAAATATAAATGAACAGTTTTCTAAGAAATAATCTGCTAACCTGTATTTTGATGTTTGTTCCAGCTGGTGTTTCTATTGTCCACTGACAGTTTTCATTTTTCTTGTAAAGTTGTGGAAACTTTGGTGACATGATTTGTCCACTAGGTTTAGTTAAATAAAATGAGCACTGATGAGCTGAAATAAATAAATAAATAAATATGTTTCTTTTTTTTCTTTCATTTGTAAATTTAGTGTAAATAATATAAAAATAATTTGATCCAAATTGAAAAATTTGTCTCAAAATTATCCTCAAGATACTGAAAACCAAATTTAATATAAAAAAATAAATATATAAATTAAACAAATAAAAATGATCATTGTAATAACAGTCTTGATAATTATGATAATATTTTTGTCATGATAACAATATTCAGACTGATAATCATGACGATAATGTTGATGTTAATAATCATTATTTTTATTATTATTATTATTATTATTATTATTATGATTATTATTATTATTATTATTATTTCTATAACTTTATTTCAAAACCTGAATCATTCTATAATACTCACAACAACTTTGTTCATCTGAATTGTCCCTGCAGTCATCAACACCATCACATTTGTAATCATTCTTAACACATTGACCAGTGCTACAGTGAAAATAACCTGCAACAACAGCAGCAAAAATAAAATAACAATAAAATAACAAAATGAAGAAGAAGGAATAGGCAAAGAAGAAGAAGAAGAAAAATAATAACATCAACAAAATCATAATAATAATAATAAGAAGAAGAAGAAGAAGAAGAAGAAGAAGAAGAAGAAGAAGAAGAAGAAGAAGAACAGAAAGAAGAAGAAGAAGAAAATTAGTAATAAAAATAATAGTGATTGTATTAGTAATAGAATTAGCAGAAGTAGAAATTGTCGAAAAATGCTAGTAGTTGAGTAGCAAACCTAGAAGTAGCTAAGAGTTTTCTGTAGAGTAGTTTAATAATTAACTCAATTTTATTATACTGCTGTTAGTTACATCAATAGTAAACAATAACAACATTAATAACAGCTTATTATATTATAATTTTTATATTATCATCATTATCATTATTAATAGTAATAGTACTAGTAGCAGTAGAAATATAGTAGAAGTAGTAGCAGTAATACTATAGTAATAGTTGTTATAGTAGTAGTAATAACAGTAGTAATAGTAGTGATAGTAATAGTAGTATTAGAAGCAGTAGTAATACAGCAATTGTAATATCAGTAGTAGTTTAGCAATAGTAATAGTAGTAGTAGTAGAAGTAACAGTAATAGTAGTTGTAGTTGTGTATTGCAGCAGTAGAAGCAGGTAGAGGTAGTAGTAGGTAGTAGCAGTATTAGTAAAGATAGGCTGAGAAGCAGTAGCAGTAGCAATAGTAGTAGAATTAGCAGTAATAGTAGTGTAGTTATAATAATAATAATAATACCTTCTGGACAGGCATGTAGTTCACACAAGAAGTTCCTTTTCCATTCACAAGTACTGAAAGCCCACCTGTACTGACCTTTGACCTGACTCACATAAACACAATCACCCAATGATACATCGGGCTGATAAATATCCCAGAATGCTTTGTACAAAGACCATGGTGCATCATCACTCCACTGGTACTCTGAAATATTAGACTGTCTTTTGTGTGCTCCTGAAAAGGGTATCAAATACTAATACTAATAATATAAAGGAGATGAAAAACAACTATAAGAAAAGGAGCAGACTGAAAAAGAAAAAAATATACATAAATAGATGGTTGGCTGGATGCAGTGATCATAATGAGATGATGGACTGATAAAAAAGATAAATAGACTGCCAATAGATGATTTGTAGACCTATATATATATGTATGTATCATTTCATGTGCATGTTCAACAAGAGAATTATATACGTATATCTGATATGATTGCCTTTGTAACAGACGCATAACCATCAAAATGCTCCATTACAAAAACAAAATAATTTTTATTTAAATTTATAAAAAAAAGATAAAAGTGTTTTCTACAAATTTCAACTACTAATGGAGCAAGATAGCTAAGTACCTATCCAGTAATTGCTGATTTTTCTTTTGTTTGCTGTTCGCCCAGCTTTTTCATTTTGATAAACGTCACGAACTGTAGCAAGATACGCTCCGTCACTGTCAAAATAAATGAAAATTTAAACTGTGTTTGTGATGGTATTAACAGATCACAGAGACATATAATATTTTGTATACTTCAAAGTTATATGTTTTGTTTATCACTAGAGACTAATGCTTTGCTAATAACACAACAACAACAACAACAGGATTGTGGGAATACACATAGGTTAACGTTTCCCTTGTTATAGTAATGTCTTTACTTAAACATACATTTTTCAATACATATATTTTTCACTACGTAATATCTCAACAGAAAATAGATTACCCAGCAGTGCTACTTAAAACCATTATCTTTTTAAAGATATAATTTTTAGAAACTTAATAGCACACCACCACCAAGAACAGGAAGAAAAACAAAACCAACAAAAAAAAAAAAAAAAATAGAAGAAGAATGATAACGATAACAATTTACAGTAGTAATTACAGTCAAGCAGAACACAATATTTTGTTTAGGCTAGATTATTTAAATATATTTACTCACTTCTGACATATTTGTAAGGCTCCTTCCCAGCTTAATTTTTCTTTATAAAATTTAAGACATTTAGCACCAGTTAACGTCCAGTCTTAAATCAAAAAAATGATACACAGAAATCCTTTAAAACGTATATGATAAAAATAAACGATTTATACTGATTACAAAATCTGACCACATATGTACACACACATACATACGTACATATATATTTAAATACATACACAAACATACATAGATAATAAATACATACACATACATACATACTTAATACAAACACGTAAATGTGTATGTATATTACACACATACATATATATACACTATAATATAATATAATATTTATTCATTCATTTATTACGGACAACCAAAACCATCGCAAAAATGATGGGTTTTTTATTGCTACATTCGCGACAACAGGCCTGTGAGATAAATCAGCAGTAGGTGTCACGAAAGCAGATATAGGCCACCATACAAACCACAGATTAAAAAGCTGACATCCTCAGCGTGAGACTGGTTGCTGATGGTTGTACAATGAACTGTCATTTTGAAATTTGCTGGTCAAAGCTGGCTTTGATCATATCACTTTCATATCATAATTCATAGAACAAACTACCCATCAAAAATAGGTTAGATCTTACCAGGACCACATCTCCATAGGTCTTGGAGGCATAGATACTTGATTCAACTACCATGTGGATATTATATTAAATTTCAGTTTAACGTTTTGTTCTTGCATTACAATTATATGTGCGTGTTATACAGGTTCAAAGTATGTGTTGAAGAAAAATACAAGAAAATAATAAAAAATACTCACCAGAAGGACAGTTTAGATTGACTACATTCTGTAAAATAGAAAATGAATTTGTTCTGTTAAATTAGTAATATTCATTTATTAAAAACATATACACGCACTCAAACACTCTCGCAGACAAACATTCAGTTTATTGTAAAGCATATACTCTCTTTGCTGTGTTGAGTGAATATGTCCTTTAGATTAAATGGTTTCGTGGTGGTATCATACAAGAGTAATAAAAATACTACAAAAAACATAAATTCTCTGTAACCATCAAGTATGAGTAG